>JAMPIV010009125.1:357500-429393 GCA_024509875.1 Oreohelix idahoensis
AATTTTATATATATATAGGATTTATATATATATATATTATATATAAAGAGAATTATATATATATATATATAAAAAGAAATTATTTATATATTATATAGAGATTAAATATATATTAAATATATATAAATTTTATATAGAGAATAGGTTATATAATAAAATAAATAGAGAAGATTTATATATATATATAATATATTAGAGTATATATATATATACATAGAGAGAGAGAGGTTATATATATATACATAGAGAGAGAGAGGTTATATATATATATACATAGAGAGAGAGAGGTTATATATATATATACATAGAGAGAGAGGTTATATATATATATATATATACATAGAGAGAGAGGTTATATATATATATAGAGAGAGAGGTTATATATATATATATATATAGAGAGAGAGGTTATATATATATATATAGAGAGAGAGAGGTTATATATATATATATATATATATATATATATATATATATATATATATAGAGAGAGAGGTTATATATATATATATATACATAGAGAGAGAGGTTATATATATACATAGAGAGAGAGAGGTTATATATATATACATAGAGAGAGAGAGGTTATATATATATATATACATAGAGAGAGAGAGGTTATATATATATACATAGAGAGAGAGAGGTTATATATATATATACATAGAGAGAGAGGTTATATATATATATATATAGAGAGAGAGGTTATATATATATATATAGAGAGAGAGGTTATATATATATAGAGAGAGAGAGAGGTTATATATATATATATATAGAGAGAGGTTATATATATATATATATATAGAGAGAGAGGTTATATATATATATATATATATATATATACATAGAGAGAGAGAGAGGTTATATATATATATATATACATAGAGAGAGAGAGGTTATATATATATATACATAGAGAGAGAGGTTATATATATATATACATAGAGAGAGAGAGGTTATATATATATATATACATAGAGAGAGAGAGGTTATATATATATATATATATATATACATAGAGAGAGAGAGGTTATATATATATACATGAAAACTATTCCAACTCGAAAATTGTGCATTTCAAAAAGTGTCACCTTTATTACAACTTGAAAGTCTATGTGATACATCGCAAAGTAGACTGGACATTTTTCGAGCAACCAGGTAACCTGGCTTAAGTAATATTTTTACCCCTTGCATTAGATGTTATAGTTCTCACCCCGTGTGGTCCACCCAGAGCCGGATACATGTCCTCCAGAGCCCTAAGCACTACAAAAATTATGGTGCTCCGCCTTTCATTTCCTATCAATGTGAAACTTAAAAGAAATATATTGAGACAGGCCATATGTTTTTTATTCAAATAATAATCATATTAAGTGGCTTAAGCTGGCTTCTATTTCGATTTTCCCATGATTACGCCCACGCATTTAAAAAACAGAAACAAATGCTGCATTTTTATTATGATCAAATATTCTTCATTTACATTTGCACACTCGGCACTGTTGTCCTGCAATTACAGACACCTTTGGGCAAGACAAGGAACAGTTGAATAGCTTAAATAATGTGCAAAAATATTAGTGTTTGCACAATGACAAATCAGTGCACTTGAACATTCAGATCGAAGTGTCACATATAATTCATTCAGTGTTATCCTCAGCATTTCATTTGAATTTAAAGAAAAAAAACAATTTCTTTGGTGTCCATGGAATGATGGTGTTCCAACTATGTGCTTGGTGTCCATGGAATGATGGTGTTCATGGAATGATGGTGTTCCAACTATGTGCTTGGTGTCCGTGGAATGATGGTGTTCCAACTATGTGCTTGGTGTCCGTGGAATGATGGTGTTCCAACTATGTGCTTGGTGTCCATGGAATGATGGTGTTCCAACTATGTGCTTGGTGTCCGTGGAATGATGGTGTTCCAACTATGTGCTTGGTGTCTGTGGAATGATGGTGTTCAAACTATGTGCTTGGTGTCCATGGAATGATGGTGTTCCAACTATGTGCTTGGTGTCCATTGAATGATGGTGTTCCAACTATGTGCTTGGTGTCTGTGGAATGATGGTGTTCAAACTATGTGCTTGGTGTCCATGGAATGATGGTGTTCCAACTATGTGCTTGGTGTCCATGGAATGATGGTGTTCCAACTATGTGCTTGGTGTCCATGGAATGATGGTGTTCCAACTATGTGCTTGGTGTCCATTGAATGATGGTGTTTCAACTATGTGCTTGGTGTCCATGGAATGATGGTGTTCCAACTATTTGATGGGTGTGGTTAATTGATAATTGGTCCCTGATTTCACCGGAGACAAGATCACGAAGTAAGAGAATATTCTCCCTGCTCTATTTTCTCAAAAATTGTTGGTCTTGTGGGTTATATGCAGAGTCATTGGTTTTCACGTGAACGTTAGAGGACACCTGGTGTTACTAATGTTGGTTTTATCTAGTCGCTTATGCCAATCTATCGACACATCTTTAACTTGCTTTTTCTTTTTTTGTTGTGCATTGTTGGTAAAGCGTTGTGTACATTGATGATGAATCCCCGTGCAACGACATACAGGGCCGGTGCTAGAGTATTTGACGTCCTTAGGCAAATAGCTAACTTGGCGCCCCATGTAGTTTATATATACATATATTCCTTCAATGCATGTATACTCTGCTTAAACAGCGCAGACTACGCTGGTGTGGTCATGTCTACCGCATGGAAGATGGTTGCATCTACGGACAAAGAATAGCAGGGCAAGAGAGACATGAAGGCTGGAAATAAATCCAACAGCCTGGGAGGATGAAACTACCGATCACACTAAGTGGCGATGCTCCCGACGGTATCACTTTAGATTGGGGCGAAAAGAAGCTCTCACAACAAGCTGAAGAGAATAGAACGCGCCGAAAGAAACGCCAGCAACAACTGCTGAGGCCTATCATGTCAAGGGCGCATCATTCTTGTCAGTTATTGTTGAATTAGTCTACTCCCTACTCCATATATATATATATATATATATATATATATATATATATATATATATATATATATATATATATATATATATATATATATATATATATATACACGTCACCTAGAGATCTATCGAATGCTTCCCTAGGATCTACCGGCAGATACAGATCGACCGGTTGGAGACCCAGCATTAGAGCACAAATAAACAGGCGTCTGTTTCTTCGTGAAATACAGAAATGATTAGAAAAGTACTAGGACTTAGAAAAAAAAAGAAAGAAAAAACAAACCAAGCTTGTAAAGTCCAGAATAAAGACATAAATAGTACAAAGAAAGAAGCAGCTGAACGAATAATATTACCCAAAAAAAAGAACTAACGGAGGGAAAGAAGGGAGGAAGCATGAAAGAAAGGAAGAAGAAAGAAAGAGAGAGAGAAAGAAAGAAACACACAAAGACAGACACATAGACAGAAAACAAGGAAAGTAGGAAAAAAGGGAAAAAAACTAACTAACAAAGCAAATACAAAGAGAAATGATGAAGAACAGAAAACATAAAAAGAAATAGACAAACAAACAAAGCGAGCCAGACAGAAGCAATGAAAACAACACAAAGATAGACACAAAGAAAGAAAGACAAAAGCAGAAAGAGGAGCGAGTACTGAAGGAAACAAACGAAAGATCAACATTCCGGGTTGGTTTGGAGATGTGAACCTGTTTAATCTAGGCGACACCGTTGCTCTTTGCTAGAGCGGCGTGGTAGTGGCTGTGACCAACTCAAGATCAGAAACAATAAAAAAAATGTTTCGTTGGCAGTGGCATACAGAGACATGCGATGTCACATACTAAACCTGCAACATGGAACATAAACCTTGCGTCATCTAGAACAGTGGTTCTCAACGTGGGTCGTGCCATATTTCTTGGGGACCACAGTAAGATGGTAAAGAACTTGTTTCCAACTAACAGCGACTATGGGGGGAAGAGATAAATTAAACTCAGAAGGGGACCATGCGCAAAGAAAGTTTGAGAACCCTTGATCTAGAATTCAACTAAATGCTATGACTTCTAGAACACAAGCAACAACAAAGAAGGTACTTACTTTCATAAGTGGGCGCATGCGTAGAAAAAAGAGTTGACCAGTGTGGAACGTACGACACGAATCAGACAGGGGATACTGGAGATAAGGATGCTTCACCACCATCCAAGGTGGCTCTCCAAATATACAGAGCTAAAGTACTGTGCTTTGCTTATGGGATCTCCCAAGGACTTCTCACGCTCTACACAGAGCCACTTCTCAGCTCCCCTCCCCAGTCATGAGTCCATAGTGAAACCCTCCTGCATGCAATGAACCAGGTAAAAAGCCAGAGTTACATCTAGGACTCAAGTGACTCCTCCAAGCTTAGTGTGCAATACTGGGTTCTCAACACGTTTCAGGACATGGGGAATCTGTGGAAGTGTATGGGTTATTCCTAAGGTCAATGAGGGTATAATTAGCCTCCCAGTTAGAGGTTCCAATCCACATCTGTATACTATAACATTGTGCTTAGCTGGTGGTCATATAAGGATGACTTCAGATATGCCTCCATGCACGTTGTAACATTGTGTTTAGCTGGTGGTCATATAAGGATGACTTCAGATATGCCTCCATGCATGTTTTAACATTGTGCTTAGCTGGTGGTCATATAAGGATGACTTCAGATATGCCTCCATGCATGTTGTAACATTGTGCTTAGCTGGTGGTCATATAAGGATGACTTCAGATATGCCTCCATGCATGTTATAACATTGTGCTTTGCTGGTGGTCATGTAAGGATGACTTCAGATATGCCTCCATGCATGTTGTAACATTGTGCTTAGCTGGTGGTCATATAAGGATGACTCCAGATATGCCTCCATGCATGTTGTAACATTGTGCTTAGCTGGTGGTCATATAAGGATGACTTCATATATGCCTCCATGCATGTTGTAACATTGTGCTTAGCTGGTGGTCATATAAGGATGACTTCAGATATGCCTCCATGCATGTTGTAACATTGTGCTTAGCTGGTGGTCATATAAGGATGACTCCAGATATGCCTCCATGCATGTTGTAACATTGTGCTTAGCTGGTGGTCATATAAGGATGACTTCAGATATGCCTCCATGCATGTTGTAACATTGTGCTTAGCTGGTGGTCATATAAGGATGACTCCAGATATGCCTCCATGCATGTTGTAACATTGTGCTTAGCTGGTGGTCATATAAGGATGACTCCAGATATGCCTCCATGCATGTTGTAACATTGTGCTTAGCTGGTGGTCATATAAGGATGACTCCAGATATGCCTCCATGCATGTTGTAACATTGTGCTTAGCTGGTGGTCATATAAGGATGACTTCAGATATGCCTCCATGCATGTTGTAACATTGTGCTTAGCTGGTGGTCATATAAGGATGACTCCAGATATGCCTCCATGCATGTTGTAACATTGTGCTTAGCTGGTGGTCATATAAGGATGACTTCAGATATGCCTCATGCATGTTGTAACATTGTGCTTAGCTGGTGGTCATATAAGGATGACTTCAGATATGCCTCCATGCATGTTGTAACATTGTGCTTAGCTGGTGGTCATATAAGGATGACTTCAGATATGCCTCCATGCATGTTGTAACATTGTGCTTAGCTGGTGGTCATATAAGGATGACTTCAGATATGCCTCCATGCATGTTATAACATTTTGCTTAGCTGGTGGTCATATAAGGATGACTCCAGATATGCCTCCATGCATGTTGTAACATTGTGCTTAGCTGGTGGTCATATAAGGATGACTTCAGATATGCCTCCATGCATGTTATAACATTGTGCTTAGCTGGTGGTCATATAAGGATGACTCCAGATATGCCCCAAAGCATTCATGAAATGGATCAAAAAGACACGGAAAAATATCGAGTGGATGGCACAGGTCAGAGGGACTCCGTACACGTTTATTTAAGGCTTATGCTCACGGTAACGGTGATGGTAATGAAACGGACTTCTAATCCGTCTTATTTACAAATAAAGATCCATTATTATTATCATCATCACATCCATTTTCAAACCTTACGGAACCAAATTCCACCAATGCAGATGGTCACCTTGATGAAGCCTACGCTAAACAATAAACGCTAGCATCAGTGGTTTCTGAAGCAATGTGTTTTACATAGTGAGATTGCCAGCCACATGCACAAACACTCAATAATACATACACAAAAACACGTGAACCGTAATACTATACTGTTCAAAAAAATACACGCATAGCTATCCGAGGGCGCGTTTTTATGAGTTTGTAAGTAAAATTTGGTGCTAGGGTATATAAAAACCAGCCTCAAATGTTCTTTATAGTGTCAAATGCACGTGTTGACCTGAATTGCGTTCGTTTTTGTAATCATTACAAGCAGTGGTCAATAGTGTTTATGACGCAATTTTTGACCACAGCTCATGTTGCGCGCACGTGAAAGCAACACAATTTGGGGTGAACACTATTCACTGACTACGCAACTGAAACCCTATAAAAGGATAACGCTACACACAAAAAATTCAGTACATTTTCAAGCAGACATTTATGGCATCTCTATCGATAAATTTAAGGAACATTGCTATTGGCCGACTGCATGCAGGCGAAAGTCAAAGTCAGGTTGCCAGGCATCTAAACGTGCATCAGAGTACCATCAGTCGACTTTGGCACCTGCTCCAAGCCACTGGCTCAGTTGAAGACCGGCATCGCAGTGGACGACCCAGAGTGACAACAGCAGCGGAGGATCGCTTTATTCGGCTTCGTCACCTCAGAGACAGGTTTACAACACCTTCCTCAACTGCCCAGTCATTGCCTACAGGACGTCATGTGTCTGATCAAACTGTCCGGAATAGACTGCATGACGCTGGACTTTGGGCACAACGACCTCACCGAGGACCTGTCCTTACGCGCCGCCATCGCCAAAATCGACTTCTTTGGACCAACCAGCATCGTCCCTGGGCAGCTGGCAATCAATGGAGACGTGTCTGGTTTAGTGACAAATCTTTCTTTTTGTTGCAGCGTCATGATAGACGGCGTATGGTCTACCGTAGGCGAAATAACCGTTTTGCCCAAAATTGCGTTGATGAAGCTCCGCCGCACGGTGGTGGAGGTGCAATGGTGTGGGGAATGATCAGTTACAACGGAAGGAGTCAATTGGTGCACATTGAAGGAGGCTTGAATGCGCAAAGATACGTCAATGAAATTCTTCGACCCCATGTCCTTCCACTTTTGGCTGCCCAAAGGTCTGTGTTTCAACAGGACAACGCCAGACCCCATTGTGCACGGTTGACCACGCAGTTCCTGACTGCCAACCACATTCTCACCCTTCCCTGGCCATCCCTGTCTCCAGACATGAGTCCGATTGAGCACCTGTTGTATGAGCTGCATAGACGTGTTTGTCGCCGAGACGTTGCTCCAGCCAATCGTCGTGATCTGTTCCAGGCACTCCAGGAAGAGTGGGCAGCCATCCCACAGGCCCACATCAGACGTCTGATCGCATCCATGACCAGGAGATGCCAGTCGCTGATCGATGCAAGAGGAGGCCACACACCATACTAATGGGAAAGCCCGTACGCCAAAAAACTCTCGTGACCCAGATGCAAAACAACTGTCAATTGATTGGTTGAACTGTAAGGTATTCTTGTGTGCAATTTGAACAATTAAATCATTAAATTAAAAAAGTTATTGAATGTCAAAATTATGGCTATGTGTGTGCCTTCAGTAGCTATGCGTTTCTTTTTTTAAACAGTATAGTTTCCAGTAAACCACAGCCAACATTAACAGCAGCGACTTTCTTTGGCTGGGTCCATGATGTATGTGTAATTTAAGAGTTAGGGATACCACATGACTGTGACTCGTGACAAACGAATAGCCACAAGACCAGAAAAGTACGCCCACTCGGTAAAACGGAATGAAAAGGCAGCACACCAGACATCAGGAAATACCATTAAGACCTAGGGAGATTCAAACCTGGCCCATTTGTCTCACACAATTAATTCTCTATTTCTTTACCGCTTTGTCACAGGTTCTTGAGGTCTTTTTCAAGTCTTCATCATTATCGTCAATTTATTAACGATGCCTTGAATGTCATCAGTCTTCTCGAATAAAAGATACCAGTAGTTCTCCTAAGAGTGTTCAGCTAATCTGTCTGACTCCTTCTTTTACATTAGCATCTTTTTGCTATCGATTACGCCACCAACGAGACGTTGAAAAACGTATTGTGTACTAGTAGAGATGTTGTAGCTGAGTCCCTTCTCGTGAATCCTGCATAAAAGTATGCATGTGCTCTAGCAGCAGTTGTTGTCTGTAGTTATATGTTGATTGTAAGCTGCATGCACAACTTCATATTAGTACCCTCTTATAACAGACTTGAGGTACAAGTGATCCTATTCTTGATTTGTCTTCTCACAGCCCCCCCCCCCCCCCCGGAAATTATGCGAGGGCAAGCTGCAGCCCAATAAATGTCCTGATTGAAGAAACAACTCATTTAAATAGTTTGGGGAGCTGGCAGATCTTTTTTTAATTCTAGGACAATCTCCAGACTAGGCACCTGGAATGTTGGAGATAACTAAAGCATTACAGGGTAGTCTTTGTTGCTGTGACGGTATAGTCTCCACTGCTCCGCAGTAGTGATCCAAAAATGGCCAAACTCAGAGTTTAATGATGAGGGTCTTCAAAGGAATTAAAATTCGCCCAAGATGGCTCTTGGCAGAGATATAATTAGGAGAATGATGCTTCTACTTAAGGGAGCCTCGCAGGATTTTAAAGAAAACGCAAGCATAACAACTGAGATCATCTAAACTGTCATACACTTATTATTCTACCGCCTCTTCTATGAGGAATTATATTTTCGCTCGTATTTCTGAGCCCTCAGGTGAAGGTGATTCATCAAAATCTTAATCTAATAGCTCTGTCAAATTATGTATTTAGAACAATATGAGTCATACGGGTGCAGGCACCAACTTCACTCAGTAGTGATTAAACCAACTAGCTTTGCAGTTATAGATAAACAGTCTTAATAATCGTTTATAGTTTTACAAGGTAAAATAAATAAAGTTGTTTATAAAAAAGAAGCAGTGATATTTATCTTCATCGGATGTAGTTACCTCAGCCTTAATGCATCAGACGGACTACAGCCACCAGATTTGACTATTGTAGAGAAGCATTGTCCTAGGCACCTGTGGGAACCAACAACGGCTGAAGCCGTTGCCAACCGACCCCACACGGGAAGCTAAGTACTATAACAGCGCAACAAAAGAACTATTCACAGTTTTTCCATAATTTCCATCTAAAAGGTTTATCATGCGTTTTCAAGACCTGTCTGATGCTGATGTCTAGCGTCGACTGCTGGCAACTTATACCACAAATCTTTACCAGAAGCCCGAATTTTGTTGGGCTAGCATAGACTTCTTGCACAGGAAATGTCCTAATATTGTTGCGCAACTGTTTAGGATGCCGTACCTTTCAGGTGTGTTCGGTGTCAAACTGAGTACACGAAGTTGAATCATAGAAAAATGTTTATAGAATGTATGATTCCTCTATAGATATATTGGGATTTTTTGCTGGTGCTACGGATTTCGTGCACTGTGCTGAGATCCTCCTTGTTTGATCTAAGGGAGAAGACCAGAGCACTGATGTTGTCCGTGGGAAGATAGTCCTTTTAAAAAATGAGAGTGATGGGAATAAGCAGAGATCAACGAAATATTTGCCGTCTAATAACAATATTATAAAAAACATTTCTCTTATATTTAGGATCTCTTTAAAAGAATCAAAATTCCATGCAAAGGCCATACTAATGAGCCTGCTAAATAAGAGTCTTAATGATACATACAGGGTGTCCAAGAATTATTCACCGGATATTTAAAGGTCAATACTTTTTTACAAGAAAACGGGACGAGAGTGGACTAGCATCAGATGATCTTCATTTGTCTCTGCTCTTCCATTATCTTGGTCTACCCTGTTGAACCGAATCAATTAGAATATACGAGTAGAATGTAAATTTGTTCAGTTGAGTGATAGTCAAATACATATTGTCATTTGCCATTGAATTCTGTTGGTGATGACAATTAACGTTAGAGATTGTTGTTTGCTTACTTTTTGACTATTTACAGTTTACGACATTTTATTGCTTAGCAACCTGAGCAGATACGCATATTATGGATAAATGATACTGTATTGCAGCCTTAATGGAATGTTACTGGCTACATTCAAAGTAACGGAACTTCACATACACCCTGGAATTTTGCACTTTTCTTCAGAAGTCTGATCTTGTGACTTGTTTAGTCACATATGAATGTCTGATTGCAAATTCGTGTCTCCGAAGTTGGAATAGCAAGTTTACAGCTCGCGAATATTCAATAAACGGAAAAGTTTTGCATAAAATAACCGTTGTTATTTACAGTTTCAGAGTGGTGCAATTTTAAACACGCAACTGTCGGACATCCAGGACGACCCAGAGTTAGCTGGGAGGACTAAATTAGACAATCTATGAAGGACCGAGGACTAGATTGGAACGAGGCCAAGAGAAAGACAGCCGATATGATAGTATGGCTATCTCTCTGGCAACTCTGCACATCCCAGGGTAGAAGAGAAATGACTAATTAAGTAAGTTTCTGTTGGGAATACAGATATTGCAAATTACTTCAATTATAGATTACTTTTCGATCCAGCAAATCGAGTGAGGACTTGGAAGCTGTCGCGAGGTGGTTAAGAGTGTGTCTGATGTAAGACAGTTCTGAGCGAGATTCGTGATAGTAGATAGAAATAGAGTCACGAATGTGGATAGAGAGTGGAGTATGACAGTCAGGCGAGAAGAAAGATATACATATGTATTAAATCACATCTCCCCTACCACATTGGCAACACTTGTTAAAATGTCATACAGGCATGTCTTCCCCGAAATATTAAATATTACAGTGAGGACAGGACAGGTCAACATTCAAGTGGCTGGGGAAATAGAAAGTAAATTCTGACAACTTAGAACATATACATTTATTTATTAATGTAAATCCACTATTTATACAGAACGCATTAGATATCACCAGCAAAATTAACAACAAAAATAAGACTGAGTACTAATTAATCTATTTAAACAACAAATTGAGCTCCCGATTCAGGCTAGCAGCACGTTGTCCCCAGTCCCCGATAGAAGGAAAACAACTTCTGTTAAGTTAACTAACTCCAGAGGGATATACACCTCTTTAGTTGGAAATCAGCAAATAAATATCCCCGAGTCTTTCTGACTAATACCTGTCATAGTTTGAGCTATGTAACTTCATGACTAGGCGATTCTCTTCCTTCACCGCTGTAGAATGTATTACTCTATGGGTATCTTAAAAAATACAGGAGGCATCTATATGCAGAGATTCTGTGGTTTGCTGCTCTCAACTTTCGTGATATCTGCAGCCAAGTTGTTGTAATGCTAGTTGCATTTGGATGAAGTAATCTGGCAAACGTGGGCTTGCATTGTGAATTAAGAGCGTCAGTAATACTAAATCGAGGAGACCAATCTGAGATGACTGTATGGAAAAAAAACGTGGGATGTGTCAAACTGTGACGAGCAACCCGTATGATGTGATCTCTAATAGGTACTTCAAGGGGTAAGGTCATAGACTCCGAAATCATGGGATCATGAGCAGAAATATGTATCCAAACCAAGTTGTGGATCCGGGAATGGAATAACAAATGAGATCAAAACTGAGGTCCAACCAAACTGGGATCCAACAAAACTGTGATCCAATAAAAACTGGGATCCAGTAAAACTAGAATCCAGCAAAACTGCGATTACATGGGCTTCTCATTGTTCAGGATTCTCAAGAATATTCTCGATATGTCAAGACTATGTCCTTATAACAATGCATTTGGTATTAAGCTACTGCAAAAATTCCCCTCTGCAGGTTAGAGCTTCTCTGGAGACAACAAGCCCTGAGTACTCAAATAGTCTAGTTTATATAGCCAGAGTCTCCTACAAACCGCATCATTATTTGTGACCATCAGCAGAGGGCGTAGTAATTTCTGACAGAAGACAAAGACGTAAGGGACCCGAGAGTTTTCTTTCCTGCGACTGGAGATGAAAGTGATTACGTATAACGGTGAATCAATGAAGAAACAGAAATTCTTCCGCTGTCATCCGAACTCAAAGGGTTTACAGGACGAGAAGCGTTCGGTCACTTGAAAAGCAAGGCCTCTAGTTCATGTCCGCTTTCCCTAACTCAAAAAACACGTAGATTTTGCAGCTACCATCAAGAAAGAGAGTTAAAAGCCATCGTAAAATAGCCGACGTGAAACACGTGCAAAAAGGTGGGATTCAGCCCGTCTAAATTAAGAATGACATAAATTCTCATTCAATTCACGATCGAAGCCTGTCATATTTTAAATTTTCATTCTTTTTTATAGCTCTTCTTATTTTTCTCTCCATGATTGTGGCATAGTTATGTCCATTCTACTGTATCGCTGTGAAACATGGAAAACAACATGCAACCAAGAAGTTAAAACATTCATATTTAGGTGCATTCGCAGAATAGAATAATTAAGGGAAGAAACAGCACCGGATTTTGAGTCAAAGTGTTTATTTATTTATATTAATAAATTTTGCTATTTCTATGAAGATTATATTGAAATTCTTATAAACCTTATTTTGAGTACTAATTTATTTTTTAGATTGCTCACTTACTCATCTGTCATGAAATATTCTAATCCACATATATAAATTATTAGGTAAATATGAAGCCTAACAAATAAAATTAATAAAGAGAAGAGCAATGGTAAAATAACAGTGCTGTCACAAAGAATGTACTCGAAATCCCCCTTGTTTTCTGCTTCGTCTGCAAATTGTAACGCTTTCACGTTGATATAAAAGCTTACTGTATTATTACCCGCCTTCTTCAATGAAACGTGTGCTGCATTTCTAAGAAAAACATTGAGACGTACTGCGTAATGACCTAAATTAATCCTAACATTAATTATACTGCGTTACCAAAACGAACGAACAGATGGACAAAAGGATAAAGAGAGAGGGGAGGGCTGGAAATCAGGAACGCATGCATCACGCGTGTAAGTCTACATGCACTAATTTTTTTTTCAGACGGACAGTGATAAAATACACTACCCTTTCCCAGAGTTAGGTTTATAAATCATAAAAAACTCTTATTAGAAAAGATAACATTAGATGGGTTGACGGTTGAGAACATAACAGTACCCAGACAGCACATCTTCGAAACAGGAGGTAGAAGAAATTGCATATTTTGAATGCAGCCACGTAGCTCCTTTAAATTTGTATTTTTGGGTTCCTTAGGGCTTGCTGACAAATAATATGTAAAACGTTACGCAAATAGTCCAGGAATTAATAAATTATACCCAAAATAAAATATTGGGGGTGCCTGACAGCATAAAATCATTTCTGCTCATAAGATTTTTTTTTAACGTGTTTGAAAAAAAATTTACGTTACAGAAATAGCCTACCATGTAAACTCCAAATTGATTGGAGCGCAACAAATGAAAGCCTAACCACGATTGGTCGGGCTATAAATACTATCTTGGTTGTTAGGGGAAACGGGGAAAGGTAACATTTTTTCAAACACTTGTCGAAACGGGGCTCATTGGTCAGACTCGCTGATATACACACTTGGGAGCGTTAGTTCGAAACCACTTGTTTAAAATAGCTTGATAAAGCATCAGTGCGTTGAAGCCAGCATATATTTGGCTAAATAAAAGCCTGGAAGATAAGCAGATGGGAATTTGTGCCAGTTTGTGCCAGAATTCATTGCTAATCAACGTATCTGTGTTTATTCGTATGAATTGTGGTAAGCTTGAACCATTCAATATCTTTTAATGAAAATTGAATGTGAATTGTTGATTTATGCCTGTATATATATGTGTAGTTCAGTGGCCAACGTGAGGTAAAGCCTGTAATGCTCCAGCCTGAACAGAGGGTGTCGGAGAGAAGTAAAACGGCATGGAATGGCCAAACAGTACACTGACACCTGGATGATTGACTAGAAAGAAATAATGCTGGAAGTGCAGAGGCGTGGTAACCATTAAGAAGGGTAATACTGGAATAAAGTATTTCAAATGAAGCTGACAGTTGGCCTAATGCTCTGAACTCAATGTTTGTGCTGTGTTGTGATCAATGTAACAAGAGAGTTTAAGTTAGTTATGAAGTAGAAGGTACATCCTTCTTGATTTCAGGGACAGTGGTCTTGATGGTACTGAGCAGCACCTGGTCAGAGCTTTGCTGAATCCAGTGTCGGACAGCATACTCCTTGGTCCTTTTAGCTATCAGTGAGGTGTCTCCAGAGCCCAGAGGAGAATTCGAGCAGAGGAGTCCTTTCCTGCCGCCATCACGCCAGATAAGCGAATTGGCCAGCTGAGCTCAACATTATGTCCCCTCATCTTGAAATGACTTTATAAAATTAACATTAAGAGGGGAATTTACTTGTCTTAAAATCAGGAACTGTGAACATCTCCAATACTAGTCCATAAAGACAAACTATTGAAGTCATGATGACAAATACCAACAGAGCTTGAACAAAACAAAACCAGTATTACCTCATTTTACTACTACACAACTGACACACATAGAACATTTGTAATAATATATGTCACTACAATATTCATATTAAATACATTCTGTACATAACTTGTAATTTAAATTGATTGTGATTCCTGGTTCCCTTGTAGTTGAATCAGGACACATATTCATTCATGCCAGTAATGAATACATATTGTTATTTGAAAGTTTATCAGTGACTCTTTTAAGATATCTTTGTAGAGTGTTATATGTATGTGAGTGTCACAGTGTTGTCAAGAGTAGTGGATTAAATTAAATTGTTTATCTGTCTGTTGTTGTGACTTACACTTCATCATACACATACCCTAGACACATAACGTAGCATCACACTATTCCAGAATAATTCTGACTGAGATATATAGATATGTGGTAGCAAGTAAGGTTATCTATAATACACTACTCTGAATAGATATAGATACCTTCACAGCTGATCTCAGTCAGTACACTAAGTTCCCTATAAGTATTTATAACATCCCACTTCACCACATATATTGGGGGCTCGCTCTTGGGATTTTGAATCTTTAACTATTAAAAATATTGGGGGTAATTCACTTCAGGGAATATAAGAATTAAAAGGTATCCTTGGGTGGAATTAAATAAGGTTGAGCTCACGGTGCCTGTGTTGTCCATTAGATATATAGTTAGAAATTGAATTGTTGGGTAGACATTATAAAAATTTACCTGATAGACAATGGCGGACCTGGCCAAATTTCGATCTGCTGCGGTTCAGACTGCAAAAGAGTTAGGATTAGATGGGCAAGTTATGGTTGCCTATGTCACAACGGAATGTGACAAATTTATTGAACGCGAAGAAAGAAGATTAGAAAAAGAAGCCGAAAGAAGGTTAGAGGCTGAAAGGGAAATTAAGAAGTTACAATTTGAAGCTGAGGCTGAGACTAAGAGGTTGCAAGCTGAGGCTGAGACTAAGAGGTTGCAGATTGAGGCTGACAAAGAGGCTAAGAAATTGGAAGCAGAAAGAGAAGACAAAAGATTAGCTGCAGAAAGGGAAGAGAGGAAATTAGCTGCAGAAAGGGAAGCAGAAGAAAAAAGATTACAAAGGGAACATGAGTTACGACTAAGGGAGTTTGAGTTTCAAGGCCATGCTCCTGAAAATGGTGCCAGTCCCTTTGCCTCTGATGCTACGGTTACTCAGGGAGCCTCGACCTCAGCTATGAACTTTCATTTAGATCATTTTGTTGAGAAAGACGATGATATTGAGAGCTATATAAATAGGTACGAACTATTAGCTACCACGTATGGGTTAGAGAGAGAAAGGTGGAGCTTAAAGTTATCTCAGGGACTTCGTGGGGCAGCTTATGAAGTTTTTGCAAAAATGAGCAGAGGTGATCAGGAAAATTATGACATGCTAAAGCAGGCTCTTTTGTTAAGGTATGAAAAGAATGCAGAGTTTTACAGGAAAAAATTTAGGAATGCTAAACTACTGTCAGGTGAAACCTATCACCAGTTCTCTGCACGAATAGAGACATACTTGGAGAAATGGACTTCTCTGGGGAAAACCCAAGATCTTAAGGAAATGGTCCTTATAGAGCAACTAAGAGAGTCCATGGCTCCAGACCTGAGAAAGTTTCTCATGGAACAAGGTGCAGAGAGGCTGGGTGAGTTGCTAAATGTTGCTGAAAGGTATCAAGCAGCTCAAGCAGAGGTAACAGGTAATAAAAAGAAACAGGTGGACAACTTGAGGGCACCACAGAACTTTAATAAATTTGATCCTAGGGATCAAAATAAAGGTAAGCACCAATTTGATAGGCCACGGTATGACAATAAAAATAAATTCCCACAATTCGATGAAAGGAAATATAATGAAAGAAAATCTTTCAACCAAGGAAAAAGGTGGTGTAAGAATTGTCAGATGGACAATCATGACACTGACCGTTGCAGAAGGAAACCTGTGTATATGGCAACCCTTCAGGTCAGGTCGACCTCAAGACAGGAGGAGGATATTATGTTAGATACCACTCCAGAAGAGATGAGGAAGGCACAGGCTGGGGATAAAACACTCAAGCCTTGTTTCAGAAAATTGTCAACTTGTCATACAACTCCAGGCAAGGGAGATTTTTACATGAAAAACAAGTTGATGTATAGGAAGACTGGAGCTAGATCCAATGGTCACGGACAGCTGGTTCTTCCAAAAAGATACAGGACAGAATTAATAAGGAGCCTACATGTGAAACCAGATGGGGACCATGAGAAGATAGGTACCATCATTCAAAAGGTGGCTCACAATTATTATTGGCCCAAAGCAAGATGGGACATTGAGAATTTTGTAGAAAGGTGTAGCATAGCACATGAGGGAACACCCACAAGTGGGAACATGGATCAGGACCTGGACACGCCCCGGAGCAAAATTAGGCCTGATAATAAAAAGAAAAATAGATTTGATAAAGTGGACCAAATGGAATGGGAAGCCCCTTTTCACGGACAAGCTTCACTTAACTGTTTTACAATGGCCACTATGCGGAGAGTGCAAAAGGATGTCTTACCCCAGGATAAGCCGACAATCCCTCAATCGGACTTAAACAAACTGGAGGAAGAGGATGTAGGGAGGAAATCTCTCATCAAGAATTTTAAGTGGGGAGAAAGCCCCAAAAGAAAAATTGGTAGCGGTCGTTTTGTGAATGATAATTCTGGGAGGAAAAATCATCACTATAAAGCTTCGAGTGGAAGAGACCATACCGGTGCATGGACAAATAGGTCCACACAATTAAAGGTCCATATGTAGCTTTGTTAAGAACGTGGACTGATGAAAAGGCAGAGGAAAACATTACATCTTCATACCAGTATGTGAATGAGCTGACCACTCGGTTAAAAACTGGCTGGAAACTTGCCAATGAAAATTTGAAACAAGCCAGGAAGAAACATGCTGCCTATTATAACAGGAAGGCGAAAGACAGAAATTTGGCTGTGGGAGAGAAAGTACTGCTTCTTTTGCCCGGGAGTCAGAATAAGTTACAAATTGGATGGCAGGGTCCATATACAGTTCTAGAGAAGGTGTCTAGAACAAATTATAAGATAGATAAGAAGGGGAAAGAAAAAATCTATCATGTGAATCTCCTGAAGAAATATTTGGAAAGAGAACATCAGGAAGAGACACACTTGTTGACCTTGTCCATCGCCATGGAGATGAAAAAGGAACCACTTTCATCATTTGAATATCCATTACACCCCTGTGAGACAGCAGCACAGGTGAAAATCAGTACACATTTAACGAAAACTCAGAAAGAGAGAGTGCAACAGGTTCTAAATAATCATGCAGAGGTGTTAACAGACCGACCAGGGCATACAAACCTATTGGAATATGATATGAAACTCATAGACTCCACACCTGTCTGTATGAAACCATATTCGATTCCGTTTGCTAAGGAAAAAGCTTTGAAGGAAGAGATAGACTATCTGTTGAAGGAAGGAATTATTTCGCACAGTGAGTCTTCGTATAGTTCCGGGGTGGTACTCTTAAGGAAGCCCTCTGGAGAACATAGACTCTGTATAGATTACAGGAGACTAAATGCTATTACAGAAGGACAGGTGGATCCATTGCCGGATACAAATCAGCTGTTTGCCAGACTAAATAAAGCTAAATATTTCTCAAAAGTGGATCTGAGTAAAGGATACTATCAGATTCCAGTAAAGCCTGAGGTTAGACCATACCTAGCTTTTAGTACCTCAGAAGGACACTATGAGTTTAATAGATTGCCATTTGGATTGAAGAATGCGCCTAGTGTCTTCTCTAGAATGATGAGAAAATTATTGGATCCTCTGAATAATCCCTGTATAACAAATTTTATGGATGATATCCTTATAGCAACAGAAACATTTGAGGAACACATTGACTCTCTGAACATGCTGTTTACTCGACTTGGGGAGGCAAATTTAACAGCCCGACCAACCAAATGTTGCGTTGGATGTAAAGAATTGGAATTTTTGGGACACACAGTTTATCAGGGAAACATGACCCCTGACCCAAAGAACTTAGAGAAACTACAGAAAGCCCCGAGACCACAAACCAAGAAGGACGTGAGATCCTTTGTCTCATTATGTGGTTTCTACCAGAAGTATATCAAAAACTTTAATTCCATATGTGCACCGTTAACTGAATTGACACGTAAAGGACATCCAGATCGCATTACATGGACACCACAATGTGAAATGACTTACCAAGAATTGAAGGAAAAGCTCACAAGTAAACCCATTTTGAAATTACCTGACTTAAGTCAAGAATTCATAGTAAGGACGGATGCAAGTAATATTGGGCTAGGTGCAACTCTACTACAGAAATCAGATGCATTGGATGGGGAATTAAGCCCAGTGGCATATGCTAGCAGAAAGTTGAATAAAGCTGAAATCAACTACTCAACTAGCGAAAAAGAATGTCTTGCAGTAATATGGGCAATAAAGAAATTCAATATTTATCTATATGGGAAGGCATTTAAGTTGCAAACAGATCACAAACCTTTATCGTTTTTAGCACAGGCTAAGCATGAGAACTCTAGGTTACTCCGATGGTCTTTGCTTCTGGCTCCATATAATTTTAGCATTGAGTATATATCTGGAAAAACCAATTTGGGAGCTGATTTTTTAAGCCGCCATCCGTGTGATGAGAATCACCGTAAACCCCAGAAATAATAATAAATTTCTCTATGTGTATATAGAATAAAGGACTGACATATAATGTCTGTTTTAAGAGGGGAGGTGTCATGAAATATTCTAATCCACATATATAAATTATTAGGTAAATATGAAGCCTAACAAATAAAATTAATAAAGAGAAGAGCAATGGTAAAATAACAGTGCTGTCACAAAGAATGTACTCGAAATCCCCCTTGTTTTCTGCTTCGTCTGCAAATTGTAACGCTTTCACGTTGATATAAAAGCTTACTGTATTATTACCCGCCTTCTTCAATGAAACGTGTGCTGCATTTCTAAGAAAAACATTGAGACGTACTGCGTAATGACCTAAATTAATCCTAACATTAATTATACTGCGTTACCAAAACGAACGAACAGATGGACAAAAGGATAAAGAGAGAGGGGAGGGCTGGAAATCAGGAACGCATGCATCACGCGTGTAAGTCTACATGCACTAATTTTTTTTTCAGACGGACAGTGATAAAATACACTACCCTTTCCCAGAGTTAGGTTTATAAATCATAAAAAACTCTTATTAGAAAAGATAACATTAGATGGGTTGACGGTTGAGAACATAACAGTACCCAGACAGCACATCTTCGAAACAGGAGGTAGAAGAAATTGCATATTTTGAATGCAGCCACGTAGCTCCTTTAAATTTGTATTTTTGGGTTCCTTAGGGCTTGCTGACAAATAATATGTAAAACGTTACGCAAATAGTCCAGGAATTAATAAATTATACCCAAAATAAAATATTGGGGGTGCCTGACAGCATAAAATCATTTCTGCTCATAAGATTTTTTTTTAACGTGTTTGAAAAAAATTTACGTTACAGAAATAGCCTACCATGTAAACTCCAAATTGATTGGAGCGCAACAAATGAAAGCCTAACCACGATTGGTCGGGCTATAAATACTATCTTGGTTGTTAGGGGAAACGGGGAAAGGTAACATTTTTTCAAACACTTGTCGAAACGGGGCTCATTGGTCAGACTCGCTGATATACACACTTGGGAGCGTTAGTTCGAAACCACTTGTTTAAAATAGCTTGATAAAGCATCAGTGCGTTGAAGCCAGCATATATTTGGCTAAATAAAAGCCTGGAAGATAAGCAGATGGGAATTTGTGCCAGTTTGTGCCAGAATTCATCGCTAATCAACGTATCTGTGTTTATTCGTATGAATTGTGGTAAGCTTGAACCATTCAATATCTTTTAATGAAAATTGAATGTGAATTGTTGATTTATGCCTGTATATATATGTGTAGTTCAGTGGCCAACGTGAGGTAAAGCCTGTAATGCTCCAGCCTGAACAGAGGGTGTCGGAGAGAAGTAAAACGGCATGGAATGGCCAAACAGTACACTGACACCTGGATGATTGACTAGAAAGAAATAATGCTGGAAGTGCAGAGGCGTGGTAACCATTAAGAAGGGTAATACTGGAATAAATTATTTCAAATGAAGCTGACAGTTGGCCTAATGCTCTGAACTCAATGTTTGTGCTGTGTTGTGATCAATGTAACAAGAGAGTTTAAGTTAGTTATGAAGTAGAAGGTACATCCTTCTTGATTTCAGGGACAGTGGTCTTGATGGTACTGAGCAGCACCTGGTCAGAGCTTTGCTGAATCCAGTGTCGGACAGCATACTCCTTGGTCCTTTTAGCTATCAGTGAGGTGTCTCCAGAGCCCAGAGGAGAATTCGAGCAGAGGAGTCCTTTCCTGCCGCCATCACGCCAGATAAGCGAATTGGCCAGCTGAGCTCAACATTATGTCCCCTCATCTTGAAATGACTTTATAAAATTAACATTAAGAGGGGAATTTACTTGTCTTAAAATCAGGAACTGTGAACATCTCCAATACTAGTCCATAAAGACAAACTATTGAAGTCATGATGACAAATACCAACAGAGCTTGAACAAAACAACACCAGTATTACCTCATTTTACTACTACACAACTGACACACATAGAACATTTGTAATAATATATGTCACTACAATATTCATATTAAATACATTCTGTACATAACTTGTAATTTAAATTGATTGTGATTCCTGGTTCCCTTGTAGTTGAATCAGGACACATATTCATTCATGCCAGTAATGAATACATATTGTTATTTGAAAGTTTATCAGTGACTCTTTTAAGATATCTTTGTAGAGTGTTATATGTATGTGAGTGTCACAGTGTTGTCAAGAGTAGTGGATTAAATTAAATTGTTTATCTGTCTGTTGTTGTGACTTACACTTCACCATACTCATACCCTAGACACATAACGTAGCATCACACTATTCCAGAATAATTCTGACTGAGATATATAGATATGTGGTAGCAAGTAAGGTTATCTATAATACACTACTCTGAATAGATATAGATACCTTCACAGCTGATCTCAGTCAGTACACTAAGTTCCCTATAAGTATTTATAACATCCCACTTCACCACATCATCAATCGAAATGAGATTTGGCAAAGAAATTTTCTATTATAATTTAAAATAAATTTTGTCTGATCTTATTTTTTTATCTATCACAAGTTCGATATATTTATCAAATAGTTTACAACAATTTTCTAAAATGCGTTACTATTTTTAAACTATAACTTTAAATTGTTATAGCCCTGAATCTACTAAAGTTATAAAAAATATATATTCTTAAGAATTTTTAAAACAGCAATGATGAAATGTTTCCTCTTCAAATATATCACCTATAACTCAGATAAGAAAAGATAAATCTTATTGATTTCAAATGTAGCGTTAAAATCATATATGGACGCCGCTTCCGTGGAAGCAAATAGCACTATACCACCACAGCCACATTTAAGCAAAACTATTATTGAAGAAGACAGAGAAAGGCCTCGAAGTAATTGAACAGGACAGGAAGAATTGGCATACGTTTGTTGAAAACCTAAACTTCTTGGAACGCTGAAAGATGTCGATGATTATTATTAATGTTGTCAATTAAGTCTGTGCATTGTTATGAAATCTGGTAATTACTTTACAAATAGTCCGCTGGGAGGACAACATTAGACAATCTTTGAAGGACTAGAATGGAACCAGGCAAGGAGGGAGACAGCCGATAGAATAGTATGGCGCTCTCTCTTCCAAACCTTTACACCTCACGGTAAAAGAGGATCGACTAAGTAAGTAAGTAAGTACTTTAGAGATATCATAACGCTGTAGATGTTTCCGATAAATGCGAACAAAAAAAAAAAAACAATCTGGAACTATAGAACAATAACCAGACAATAACCAATGAAAAAAAGGTAATAAAAAAACACAGTGCCGTTTGATAAGACGCATTTTTGGAAAAAAAACCATAACATTACAAGGTAATACGTGTTAGGTAATCCCTATGGTAATAGGAATAGAGGAATACCAAAACAGCACACGGATAAGTGCTTTTGAAGAGATCCCCAAACATGATGAAGACGACATGACAAGAATCTGAAAAGATGACACTCGACTAGAACTTAGCGTGAACTAGATGACACTCGACTAGAAGGCTTAGCGTGAACTAGATGACACTCGACTAGAAGGCTTAGCGTGAACTAGATGAAGATCGACTAGAAGGCTTAGCGTGAACTAGATGAAGATCAACTAGAAGGCTTAGCGTGAACTAGATGAAGATCGACTAGAAGGCTTAGCGTGAACTAGATGAAGATCGACTAGAAGGCTTAGCGTGAACTAGATGAAGATCGACTAGAAGGCTTAGCGTGAACTAGATGAAGATCGACTAGAAGGCTTAGCGTGAACTAGATGAAGATCGACTAGAAGGCTTAGCGTGAACTAGATGAAGATCGACTAGAAGGCTTAGCGTGAACTAGATGAAGATCTATGCTCCAGGGGCAACTGAAGGATAGTGAATGAGCATGTCTACGCTGCTGACTACTTCAACTTTACTTTCATATCTTCTTTATTTTCCTTTATTCTCTTGTTTTTGGAGCTTAGTGCTACCACTGGGTATGTCTTCTTGCAGGAAACCAGTACCAAAGTGAGCCACATACTCTTGCAGCAGTAGTTTCTGTAACAAGTATACAGGGTGTCCATAAAAGATTGTACTCTTTTCAACAAATTTATTTTCGGCCCCATGATGTGGTACGAGGATGCTTTCTATCACAAAAGTAAGATAATCTCTGCAAGTTTTTAAACATACCTTACAAAGACTCAAAAAATGTACCTATTTCTTTTTTCTTCACCTACTTGACCAGTGTGTCGAGAGACATGTAACAATTACTGGTTGCAACTAAATTGCGAAAGTTTCACTTGAAATACCCGCTGCGCGCATGCGAACTTTTTTTAGTCTTGGTAAGGTATGCTTAAAAACTTGCAGAGATTATCTTACTTGTTTGATAGAAAGCATCCTCGTACCACGTCATGGGGCGGAGAATACATTTTTTGAAAAGGGTACAATCTTTTATGGACACTCTGTACTAGTTTGATAAGTTGGCCAAACCTAAGTACAACCTTCCTTGATCGCTTGTTTATTTAGGTACTGTGTCTTTTTGTTTGGTTTTTATACTGTAGTCATTCTCGTGATTCATCCCAGGAAGAGAGGGGGGAAGACAGCGCATTTACTCTATTCTACTTTTTGTTTGAAGTACGGTACTAACATTTAAACAAATAATAATAATAATAATAAATTCTTTAAGCACCAAACACGGCGCATAAGGCAGAAACCAGTGCTCTCCAGGTTGTTCGTTGTGACGCCACTCCTCTTAGCTCTTGCACATTATTTAGGCCCAACGTTCTTCCTTCTCTTATTATTGTTCTTCTGAGTGTTTCTTTTGGTCTTCCTCTTTTCCTCTTACCCTCAGGAACCCAAGTGAGCGCCTGTAGTGGTATTCTGTTGTTTTGCATTCGTAGGACATGACCGATATAAGACCATCGTCTTTTCCTTATATAGTCGGAGACATATTTCTGCCTAGAGTCTTCTCTTATTTGTCGATTAGTCTTGAATTCTTTCCAACTGATGTTCATGAGTTTTCTAAGACATTTGTTCTCGAATGTATTCAGCTTGTTCTCCAATGATTTTGTTATTTTCCAACTCTCTCAGCCGTATGTTAACACTGAGATAACATTTGAATTAAACAGACGAAGCTTGGTATGTATATTCAATGATCGTAATTTCCAAATGTTAGATAATCTATTGAAGGCGCTAGCTGCCAAAGCAATTCTAGTATGGATTTCTCTTGTTGTGTCACCATCCTGAGTCATTTTACTGCCTAAATAATTGAAACTTTCAACTTTCTGTAGTTTTTCCCCGTTCAAGATGATATCAAAGGTCTCGTTAGAAAAGTTCATAGCTTTAGTTTTAGAGGCATTTATTTGGAGACCTATTTTAATCGAGAGATGACACAAATTATTTATTGCTTCTTGGGATTGCCTTGGTGTTGAACTTAAGAATGCTACATCATCTGCGAAATCCAAGTCCCCCAGGAATTTTCCATTTGTCCATTTTATACCCAATTAAATTATAAACAAATAACGGACACATTTAAAGTGAGAACCATCAAACGTTATATACTCATTCCTACTGTATGGTGTAGAAACATGGATAAGGAATACGCAAGTGGAAAAATGAATTTATGCATTAGAGATGTGGATATATAGAAGAATGAGGAGCATCTGATAGGAAGCGAAGAAAATAGATAAAGAAATCCTAACAAGTTAGGAATGAAAAGAGCATTAATGAAGATCAAAGTTGGCTAAAATATTTTGGCAATATAAAAAAGACAACTTTCTGAAGACCATAATGCAAGGAAGATTTGAAAGGAAACATGCAAGGGTAAGATGGCGCTATAAATGGGAAGGTGATATCAAGAGATGGACAAGTGTGATGAGTTGGACTCAGAATTCCTGGCGATTTCGTCCAGTCTGTAACGCCCGTTTCTTATCTTTGATTTGTTTCCCTCTTTTCTTCTTTTTGCCTTCATTTTGTTGTAAATTCTTCACTCTTTAAGTTTCAATATATTTCTGCCAGTCCCTGGAGTCGTTTCACTCATGTATAATTTTATTCCTCTACATGGCAGCGACCGGAGCTCTTTAATCCTGTCGGTGTTTATCAAGATGCCTTTTGATACGGGGAAGAGCTACCTAATTAGTATCCTCCGTTTATGATCTAATCTTCCGTTGGCTAGCGAGACTCGTTTTAAACACCCGCGCCGAGAGAGTTCCGCATAAACTATGTCCATGACGTAACTTCTTCGAGCAACGAAAAGCTTGCTCCTGTCCGAATTATGTAATAGACAAATTGCGTGTCCAAAGCCTTTTCATTGGGGATATAGAGTATTAGTACAGCTACCCAGATTTCCACGCAGCCCTCAGTCATAAAGAGTCTATTGTGTCAACGGTGTTGGTGCATTTTTTGTAGTTGAGCTTGACAAACCGCTCCGCCTCGCCACACAGAAGTTAATGAGCTGCTGGTTTTATTACATCATAGAGCCCCTGACATCCTGGTCCCAAAACGTCGGAGTATATTGGGTATTGGTTTTTCTTGTCCTGTTGGAATAATTCACCTGGTTATATTGCCCTGACTCACCAGTCAGAAACCACCTCATTACCCAGCCAATGATCGACCTGAAAGTTTTAACCCTTCTTACATAGAACCACAGGGGAGGTTGTAGAGTAATTCCAGAGAGCAAGGATAGCCCCAATGGCAGTGTTCGGACAAACTACTACAGTGAATTCACTTACCAAGACTCACGAGGCCAAGCATTTGCCACCCAACTCAAAGGGCGAACAGTTGACTCATTGAAGAATTTGTGTAGTATCCACATTTGTGAGAGTATTTTCCTGTTATGTATCGTAACTCTTTTGTGTATTGTTGGCTTTGTCACGGGTTGCTTCCTCTTAGCTCTACAGTAGTAGTCCAACAGTGGCCAAAACTCAAAAGTAACTAATGTGGGTCTTCAAAGGTGTCTACCTTTGCACAAGATTACTCTTGGCAGAGTTGTAGATAGATGATAATGATGCTTCTACCTCAAGGGAGTATTTACAAGCTATTCAGAAAAGCGAGAATAATGCTGCATGCGGCTGAGCAAATGTTAACTCTAGTATCTGCCGTCAACTTTTGTGAAGGATAGGGTTTTCGTATAATTCGTTAGCTCGTTCATGCCCCCAGCTGAGTTAATTCAACGAAATTCCTCTTATTATTATTGCATAGCTCTGTTTACGTGTATTTAAGAAGTGGCCTGAGAAATACGGATGCAGTAAATTCAAAATGAGTAAATCAACATTAGATTTGTCTTTATACAAGTAACAAATTTAATAATCACTTATGTTTTAAGTTACAAACATGAATATTTCCTTATAGAAAAAGTTATCATCACTGGGTGACGTTATGGTGTTAAAATATTGGATAGTTCACTTGGCAGCTTTTATGTTTCTACTTAGCAGCCAATGAGTTTCTGTTCTAGCTGATGTTTGGTTCTTTGTACATGGATGACTGGATCACACTCGCCAATGGTCAAGTTTGAAAGTTGTAGCACGTTCCAAGAAGTGTCATGGAGTAACTACCAAGATGGTCCCGCGTTTTAAGACCCGTCTGAAGATGGTGTCTAGTGTCGACTTCAGGCCACTTATACCCTCACTTGTTCCAGAGATAGTACCCTCAACTGGTACCACCAACTAATGTCACAAAAGAAGAGAACAAATACCCTACTGAGTGTTGTGTCTATACACTGAGGTTACCAGCCTCAATAGCTTGAACATCCACTAGCAATTTTCACATATTAATATTCACATGTCCATATATACATATTAGTTCACGTGTTAATAATGCAAAACATAGAATTTAAAATGTACAACTTATGCCAATATTTAGGTTTACAGACTGCTGGCTAAGAAAAATAGTTTAAGGCATCTTGACGATGCCTCCTACACGTGGTCTGTGGTGTTGTTATTTTAGCAATAAGTTCCCATTTTGACTTTGTGTTACAGTTTCCTCAGATTCCGGTTTTCCGTGTTAAAATTGTAGGGTTTTCCTGGGCTCTAAATCCTCAAGATGCTCAAACAAGGCCCGGTCTGGTAAATGAAATCTGCTGCTGTTCTTAACTCTGGCAAGGTCTGGTTGTCTTCTTTTGTGAATTTTCAGTGCTCTAAATTGACTAACGTGTCCGGTTATATTACACTTTGTTATGATTTATGTAGGTTCCAATCAGGAATTTTGTTCTTCCTATGTTTCGAATGCCCTCCATTCGTTTCAAAACCTGTGTGTTTTGGTGGGGTAATTCAATATATTTCCACTAGGAAATTTCTGTGCGTTAATGCAAAGGTCATGTCTTCCAAATATGGAAGTGACATTTCCGTACTTTTCTCGTCAGTGATTACAAATAACGTCTTGCTTTTATCTCAAGTAATATCTTCGTAATAATTCTGCCGGAAGATTATTACAACATTCCGTCTTTCAGGTGCATGTCTGTAATATGTCCGCAGACGGGTAATTTATCTCCCCGTCCTTGTGCAAACACCGACCCTCGTGTAACCATCTAAGCTGTGACTCTTCATGGCAGTAATTAGGGAATCCCAATCGACATATCAGCGCTAAATAAACTGGCTGGGCATACGTCGTGCTAATCCGGCGCGGCCAAGGTTTGATACACGAGAATTTTATCAACATGACTGTCGGTCAATATTGCATCCCCTGTCTACTCTCTCAGTAGGGATGGTCAGGTAAACAAACAAGACAAATTATTTCTGAAAGGAGTGTAAGGTGATTAGAAAATAGCTAATATCTGCTTGATAGCAGAGAAAGAAATGTGCCGACCACGAAAATTGCGCGTAATCAGTACTCACAACAAATGTAACTGACTATTGCCGCAGAGGACAAGAGATCGACCTAAAAATTATGTTACAGGCTTTATGTTCCATGTCAGTTTACTGTGTTATTTCATGTCTTCCTCTTCTTTGATCCTTAGCCCTTAACTGTCAAAGCAGTCAGTGGCCATCATGCCTGGTGGCGTCTTGTAGGGCAACAACAAATTGCTTTCACTTTGTTCGGTTGGCGGCCATCCATCGTACAGTGCCCCAACTCTGGTTCATTCTTTGAATTTCAGCCTCCACAGTTCTCCGCCAAGTTGTTTTTGGTCGGTGATACGTGTCGTAATGTTAATTATTCCGGAGATGTTCTCCGTGGCCAAAGTAGACTCTAAGGGCAGTCATACAACACGAAATCAGCATTACTGCACTGAGCGGACCAACACCTCCTTCACAATTTTACAAATACAGTATGCAGTTTATTCGTTTTGACAAACAGCTCCATGGTAATAGATATATAGGCCTAAAGGCAAAATGCAGTAGTACGTTTAAGGCCAGTTCGTTCCCTATCAAACGCTGGTCATTGGCAATCAGTCAAACTTTATTTAATATCGTCCTTTAGACATCTTTATGAATAAGCACACATTTCCTTACTTGAATAAGCCAGGGACATCTCAACCAAGTATATTGATGTCCTGGTGATGGAATAATTCAGGAAAAACACAGAATACTGCAGGAGCTCAAAACACATACGTCCGCACACTTCCAAACACAAGCCGCATCTCTCTTGCAGACGATCACCTCACTTCAGCTTCAAATTTGTTCATGTCTGCCAGTCAACCATCTCGGCATGACGTCACTTCCTTTATTAATAAGTGACTCCGTATTTTATTTATTTATTTATTGTTTTCCTTAACCAGCGGAGGAAACCTGTTGATAGCATTACAAGGCAGTCCTTGTTCTGGAACCCCCAGGGCAAGAGAGGCAGAGGAAGACCAAGAAGTACATGGAGAAGAGAGTTGGAAACAGAGGTGAAAATGATGAGGAGAACATGGAAAGAACTTGAGATGATGGCACGGGACAGGAGGACTTGGCATGTGTTTGTTGAAGGCCTATGCTCCTTTGGGAGTGGAGGGTTATGAAGAAGATTGTGTGGAAGGAGGACAGTTTCGACATTTCCTTCTCTTTTACTCGCCAGCATTCCGCACCATAGAGAAGCACAGAAAACACAGCTCTCAAATAATCATAGTTTGGTGTTTGTGCTGTACTGGGAAGACTTCCAGATGGTGTTGAGACTAGCAAAGGCTGTTCTCACTTTATTCATTCTGTTATTGATGTCCTTGCTTGTTCCGTCGTCTGGTGTTACTAAGCATCCTAAGTATGTAAATGTGCCTGTCTGTTCTAAAAAAGACAATTGCCATATTTCCTGTGTTGATGCAATCATTATTTGGTTTATTTTTTCCCCTTAAAATAGAACGGGAGATAATATTGTTTTCATTATCTGCCGGATTTGTCTACCTTGATATATTTTTTTTCCTTTAATTCATTTTATAAAATAACTGAGAATTCAGAATTTTCTCAACATTTCTTTTGTTCCGCTCTGTCTGTCCATCAGAACAAAAGAGAGAGTGGTTGTCTACTTATTAAAATTTGTGGAGGTAAAACCAAGATCGAGGTCACTTCGTAGCTATTTCTCTTGACTGTCGTTGTTCACTCAAAAATCACACTCAGCGATGCTGGCCGTTCTACCTTTTCTGCACTTCACCTGACCTTCGATGTAGAGTGTGATACTGATGATGACTTTCTGTTACTTATGTCTGTACTTTAACTTGGGTCAGATAAGATCTTTTGTAGTCTTAGTATTCTATATGGCTGAAATATATCTCTATTTTATGTTTCCTGTTTTTATGTGCCTGCAAGAAGTCTCTATTTTCTGATTCTTGTTTTAATGTTGCTGAAATGGATCCCTATTTTCTGATTCTTGTTTTGATGTGACTGCACGGAGTCTCTATTTTCTGATTCTTGTTTTAATGTGGCTGAAATGGATCTCAATTTTCTGATTCTTGTTTTAATGTTGCTGAAATGGGTCTCTATTTTTTGGTTCTTGTTTTTATGTGGCTGAAAGGGATCGTCAGGTATGTAGCAAAGAGAGAAGACTCTGATAGACGGCCATGTAAGAGTAAAATGGACGTAGTTATATAAGAAAGGACGGCGAAGAAAAAGAGCTGTTTATCTTCCATTTACATGTTAGGTTAGTTGAGGAAAAAAATGTGAAAAGGAAACAATAAGTATTTCTGCACAGTGATAGCCTTCAATATATTACGTGCCTTCACTTTCAATCGTGACGATTGAGAGTGAAGGCAAGTAATATATCACTGTGCAGAAATACTTATTGTTGTCTTTTCACATTTTTTGGTCTTATTTTTCGTTTATCAAATTCATATCATAAATATATATGTGAAGACAAACATAATCATGTGCATTCGATGTCTCGGTGTAGAAAGTCGGTCAATGACTCAGCTGGATAACATTTCTAATACAAGAAAATGCTTTATTTACACATGAATTATTAATACGACACGTTCAGGTGATCCGCTTATGGATTTTTAAGTCCTTACTTGTTTTACTTCTTCGCTCCACTGATGTTGTGAAGCGTGGTTGGGAGCTGAAGTTTGCGTTCCTGGGCTAAGGGTGTGACACTGGCTACTGTAATATCTTGTTATTGTAGGATTTCCACGATGTTGTCTAGACGTCTGCCTGTTGGTGATCCCCATGCCTTGAAACCAGATGTTCTACTATTGTAGGCGCGCAGTGGTAAATTTATCAGGTTCCATTCTCATGGGATTGCCAAACTACTTAATTTCCTGTCTCTGTAGACTTAATGCTGTATATGCTATTCTTATTTATCGTAAATCGTATATGATTACACACTCAAACATGGGTATTTATGGTATAAGATAGTAGCTGCGCCAAGAATCTGGTTTTGATCTTATAACGATATACAAAAATCACAAAGCAATGCTAAGGTTCATAAATTCTTAGTTTCTACCGTTCAGTAGGTAAACATACACACTCGGAACATTAGACAGCAGATTTCTGCAAATAGCTTACTTACTTACTTACTTAGTCGTTCCCCTTCTACCGTGAGGTATAGAGATTTGGAAGAGAGAGCGCCAGACTATCCCATCGGCTGTCTTCCCACCGGCCTGGTTCCATTCTAGTATTCCGTAGTCCGTTTCAGTTTGTCGACTTTAGAATCAGTCCGGTTTTCTCTCTTGTAGTTCTCGTAATCAAAAGTTTAAAGCAAACAGGTGATTGGCCTGTTGTGCCTTTGCATGGTGGAGGGGCTGCCTCCTTACGGCCTCCATGCAGGCCGCCCTCCTCCTTTTTCAGCCGGGCTTGGGACCGGCCTAGGCGGAGTTTCTGCAAATAGCACTAATATTTTATGAGACCATTCATAACCTCCAATCACAGATTTAGTCTTACAGAACTGCGTAACTTCTACTTTATCCACATCGAATCCAAAGCATAAAAAGGTGACTAAAAGTGACATTTTCTCTGTCACACGGTTCTCCAAATATTTGCTTCGTTTTAAATGAAGAAAAGTGGGCCAAATGCTCCATGTCCTCCAAATAAACCGCCCACGTCGTTAGGGTTAGGATTAGGGTTAGAATCCCTTAACTTTTGCTCCTTAATGCTGTCTCTGAATTTTGTTTCCTAATCCCGTGCAAACACATGTCCCACTGTTTGTTTTTTTGATTGTTTTTTTTCATATCAACCAACTTACTTCCTTCTACAAAATCCTGGCCTGTAACATCGTGGCTTCCCAGTTATTTAATATAACTTGAAGTATTCCCGCACAGGTCTCCATTTCTCACCATTACCTGAAACTATCACCCGACAGGCATTTGTTCCGTTACAAGTTACTGAATAGCATTGAAGTCAAAAATGTTGTTGTAAAGTAGCACACAAATGTATCTACAAAGCCATAACAACTTTGCGCACTTCTTCTAACATATACCGCTCACCTCAGTTATCTCCTTTTGACACTTCTCTACCTTTCAATCCGAACTACTGTGTTGTACAACGTGCAATTTATTTTCGTCCAGATGGAGGTTTTCACTGGTTTATTTGAAACTTTTATTTTCCCATGTCCTTGTTTAATTAATGTCTATATCCAGCAATATGTTGTTATATTTTTGTCCTAACTTCTCAGTATTTTCTAACACATTTGTTTGAATCCTAACAGGTGTGCTGCAGTGGAGATACAACTCTACAGCCTTGACCCCTATGGAAGATGACAGTATCATAAGCGTCAGTTATGATGATGGACACTGGAGTGTACCCTACTTTGATTGCGGCGGTGGATATATCTGGATGATGACTTACACTGTACCCTTCTTTGGTTACAAGAATGGGACATTTAAATTCAAGTGAGTAAACAAGTCAGTCTAACTAGTTCAGCGGTTTTCATTCCAGTAACTTGGGGACCTACTTTAGAAACACTGAACTCTCGGTAGATCTGACTTACTTACTTACTTACTTAGTCGTTCCTGTGGCCGTGCAATATCGTTAGTTCTATTATCTGTCTGGTTGTTAGTGTGTTAGTGTTAGCAATTGTTGAATGTTCGTTTTAGTAGAATGGCAGATTAGTCCATCCAGTGTGTTGGTTAGTCTGTCAGGTAAGCTATTATGTTAGACTTTCTGTTGACGACGTATTTTCTCTTCAGTGTTAAAGTAGCGAATCTCTTTTGTCGATGGTTCTCAAAATATATCAAAATTATATTATCCTATGTTATGTGTCTTTCCTTGAAGAGTCGTATAGTGGTGAAGTTTTAGTACGGTGTTGTCAACTTGAGTTGTTATTTGTCTTAAGAGATTGAGGCTGATGGAAACCTCATTTCCCAGGTTCTCCTGAGTAGCCTGCTGATGACTAGTTCTGGTTTTAAATGAATGATTGTCACCAAATATGAACGCACACCAAAACAGGTTACGATGATGTAGACTTTACAACATGGAAAGCTGAGACGTCACGACAGTTACATACATTGTCTTCAAAAAGACCCAGTAAACGTTCTGTAGTGCTGTTTAATTGGCTGAATGTGGCTTGCCCCCATTTCTCATAGATCTTCTTTGGTACCACTGTTGTTCACATGTTCAGCCAAATAATACAGTTCCTTATCATTTCTCATAAGAGCAGTAAGAGGTAATTCAGTCTTGTTTGTCTTCTTCCATTTGACATCTACCATATTTACTTGTATGAATAGTTGGATTTCTGTGTCATTTTACAAAATACGTCGGCGTCTGTGGCCTAATGGATATGAACGCAGTTTCATAATCCAGATATACCAGGTTCGAAACCTGCTGCAGGCGGTTTGGTAGCAGATCGCTTTGTGTGGATTTTTAACAATGGTATAAGCGCCGTACCGTTCAGAAAGCAATGGCAAACTACTGAATGAAAAAAATTGCCTAGAAAAATCACAAACAGCCAATAAAAGCTGGGGTTGATTGCCACGTCCTGTAAAGGATAAGCAACTAACTTTTACAAAATACAACCGCAGCGGTTTTCATCTATTTGAAATCTCTGGTAACTTAAATTGTCTATTTCTCTGGTAGCATATCTTGTCTATTGCTCTGGTAACAGCCACTTTTAACGTTTCTCGATCTTTACGAAGATAAATGTTTCTCTATACTTTCACATATGTTTCAGCGTTCTGTTTGAGCTGGTAGAATTTCACAAAGTACATAAATTCGTTACCTCTAATAATTTTGGAAAAACCATGAACCGAAAAACGTAGTGCGTGGTTGTTGGAGACTGGTAGTCGTTTGGAGAGATCTCAATACACTTGCTTCTATCTATGACTTTTGGAGAGATCTCAATGCACTTGCTTCTATCTATGGCTTTCGGAGAGATCTCAATGCACTTGCTTCTATCTATGACTTTTGGAGAGATCTCAATGCACTTGCTTCTATCTATGACTTTTGGAGAGATCTCAATGCACTTGCTTCTATCTATGACTTTTGGAGAGATCTCAATGCACTTGCTTCTATCTATGACTTTTGGAGAGATCTCAATACACTTGCTTCTATCTATGACTTTTGGAGAGATCTCAATACACTTGCTTTTATCTATGACTTTTGGAGAGATCTCAATACACTTGCTTCTATCTATGACTTTTGGAGAGATCTCAATGCACTTGTTTCTATCTATGACTTTTGGAGAGATCTCAATACACTTGCTTCTATCTATGACTTTTGGAGAGATCTCAATGCACTTGCTTCTATCTATGACTTTTGGAGAGATCTCAATGCACTTGCTTCTATCTATGACTTTTGGAGAGATCTCAATACACTTGCTTCTATCTATGACTTTTGGAGAGATCTCAATACACTTGCTTCTATCTATGACTTTTGGAGAGATCTCAATGCACTTGCTTCTATCTATGACTTTTGGAGAGATCTCAATGCACTTGCTTCTATCTATGACTTTTGGAGAAATCTCAATACACTTGCTTCTATCTATGACTTTTGGAGAGATCTCAATGCACTTGCTTCTATCTATGACTTTTGGAGAGATCTCAATACACTTGCTTCTATCTATGACTTTTGGAGAGATCTAAATGCACTTGCTTCTATCTATGACTTTTGGAGAGATCTCAATACACTTGCTTCTATCTATGACTTTTGGAGAGATCTCAATACACTTGCTTCTATCTATGACTTTTGAAGAGATCTCAATACACTTGCTTCTATCTATGACTTTTGGAGAGATCTCAATGCACTTGCTTCTATCTATGACTTTTGGAGAGATCTCAATACACTTGCTTCTATCTATGACTTTTGGAGAGATCTCAATACACTTGCTTCTATCTATGACTTTTGGAGAGATCTCAATGCACTTGCTTCTATCTATGACTTTTGGAGAGATCTCAATGCACTTGCTTCTGTCTATGACTTTTGGAGAGATCTCAATGCACTTGCTTCTATCTATGACTTTTGGAGTTCTTATGGCCGAAAGAGTAGCACTACCGTCTTAATGTCTCTCTGAAGTCTAATTCTACATGGTTGTCTTCGAGCCTTTTTTATATCTGCCCTCTCTGCCTCTTTTATACCCCTACTTGTTTTCCAACCGTTCCCACGTACTTTCTACCTTCTGATCGAAATTGCCTCGTGTCAAACCGTGCTGACCACTTTATGTTATTATTTCAAGTGCGTGCGAACGATTCTAAACTTATTATAGTCATTAACATTAAACTTTCTTAGGAACTTTCATCATATAATTTGAGAACCACTGCTGATGCAACTCTTACGTCTGGTCATAATGATCTGGACTTCTAACTTAGTTAGGGACTTTCCCTATATCATTTTAAAACCGCTGCTGGTGCAATCTTTCTGTCACGTACCACGGACTGTCCACTCGTCAGTTTTGTCACATGGTGTGTCTTTGTGATCTATTTTCTTCGTGCGGTCATCTCGCCTCTTAGCTTTTATTCAAACTAAAATCTACTTCACCCTGATAATTTGTCGTTTAATACAACTGTCTGGTCACTGTGACCTGTTCTGAATTTCAGTTACTTCCCTTTTATTTAACATAAACTAACTAATGCTACTTATTTTATCGTTTTATGTTCTCTTTATATTCGTCATCTACCAAATTGCCTGTGCTTCCCACGCGGCTACATTCCTCTTCTACCGTGAGGTGTAGAGGTTTCGAAGAGAGAGACCCATGCTATCCTATCGGCTGTCTTCCTCCTGGCCTAGTTCCATTCTAGTCCTCGGTCATTCAGAGATTGTCTGATGTTGTCCTCCCAGCGGACTCTGGGTCGTCCTGGAGGTCTGGATCCCTAGCTCTTCGGCCCCCCCCCCCCCCTTACCTACCGCGCTAGCCGATCTTCTCCCATTCTGCAGACATGGCCAAACTACCTTAGTTGGGACTGTTCTACTTGGATCTGCAGGGGTTGGGTTTTTAGGCATTGACGTATCGTCTGGTTGTGGACCATGTCTTGTTCTCTCTTCTCCAGCTCTTCCTTCCAGACTTGCAGGTTGGATTGAAGATGTGCCTCTGATTTAGCAGTCAGGGCCGCATCATCGTTAGATCTACCGTGTTAAAATAATGTCTGCTTTGAGGTCTCCGAGTATCTGAAATTTGGAATAAGTCTAGTCTATATGTAACTTTTATCTCTGCTGCACGATCAGCTTCTTGTAATTCCATCAACAGAGCGGTGAAAACTTAAATAATTTACCAAATGTTAACTTCACTTCGCTGTCTATCTCAAACTGTTCACAAGTGAAATGAATTTTAATCAGCTAACTTGCGGGTGTTCACTGGGAATGAAGTGAAAGTAGCTTTAAACATCGGGACACCACGCTTTTAAGTGCCGCTGGGAGAGAGCTAGTTCCAAGTTTGAAATTTACCTAGGTTAAAAGTTCTTTTACCCCCCCCCCCCCCCACCCTCTTCCGCTGCCTATAGATCTACCCAACTGTGCCTTGGAATCTACCAGTAGATCAAGATCAAGCGGTTGTTGACCCCTGAACTAGTTAGTGTGTTTTTGTTTGTTTGTTTGTTTGTTTGTTTTTTGGTGTTTTACTAATTATTCTTTTAAACAAACAAAAAAAATTACAACTGTTCCTTCATGCATAACGAAAAAGGTGACTAAAATAAGGTTGTGCATGTTGCTGGCAACATCTTCATGTAAAACAGATTGCTACAGAAAACCACTACTGTAAGATCACGTGACGGCTTTGCTGCAAACTTCCTGTGAAAGGACCATCTGCCCTGCAGACTCCACTCCCTATAGGGAGTGTCTATGGATATATACGATTGAATAATGTATCCTTCCGTAAGCTGTTCCGGCTGTTGGTTGATGTATTTTCTAGAATTATCTTATTCTGTTGATCCACTAGTTTTATTTAAGAAAGCCTTGGGGAAGGGGGATGGTTGTGTTATGTCTCTTAATGCTTTCAATGCCAGGCAGGTATTATGCTTTACCCGGTAACAAAAATGAATGCTTGTTGTGTTTCCCCACAAAATAATGTTTTAAAAGAAGCAGTTAACATATATTTATGAGAAAATATCTCGTAATATACTTGTTATTGGTGATCAGAATCGACGTCATTGAGCTCCGGGTAATACACATGTTGTCCTCAGTCTCCCGCAACAAATGTCGGAGGGAGGATATGAATGCTAATAGTTCCTGTTGCACGCTGGTTGTACACACGCCGTGTGTATTCTCTCATACGTCCATCCTTGCAGGTCTTAAAGGTAAAGGATCCCGTACACGCCATTTGAGGCATATTATGAATATGGTGTTAGGCCCATATTTTCTTGACCATCGGCACACTAGGGCTGATGTGGCCAGATCACCCCGGCCGCCTTAACCTTCCCAGAGCTCCTCTGGTACCCAATTCATGAGGCTGGATCGGCCCCGGAACCGTTTGCGGTCTAAAAAATCCCACTTCAACTGAGGATCGAACCATCGACCACCGAGTTAGGAAGCCAGTGCACTAACCACTGCTCTACCGCGACTCCTCTGCAGGTCTTACGTTTGATGCCAAATTCCAACAATCTTAGCTTTGAGTATTCATCGATTGTAGTATCATTCTCTAACAGGTGATCATTAATTGCCCTCAGTATCTCTCCCTTATCCATGTCCAATTTACCTTCTATGGGTGCTCTTGAAGCTGGTGTTGCATGGCTCTTTAGTGTACGCCATAATAGTTGAAGGCGATGAAGACACAGTATGACGTCATATTAACTCACGATGTGAAAAGTCAATCAAGCTTTAAACAGCAGTGATGGGTTTTTGGCAATATATATTGTACGCCACAATGACAAAATGCATGGACATCGTTATGTAGAAAAACATCACAGGGATAGTACAACAGTCATTGTATCATTGAAGTAGTCGATTCAACAGGCACAGCAAACAGCATAATAATAATGTACATTATGTGCCTTTTCAGGATATCGTAAACCGCTGTTCATGTAGTCAGGTAGTAAACTTCCCCTTTCCATAAGAGCTAGTAGATATCAGCTAGGAGATTAAATATGGTCTCCTCGATTTGACCTCAACAAGACAGGCATGTCTTTTGAGCGCCACATTATTGTTCTCTATGTTCCTTATACAGCAAAGGTATCAAACCTAGATCCATCAACAAAGTTCAGGAAGCAAGTAGTCCGTAGGACCGGCATCAATCGATGCGTGACAATACAAGTGGATCGTGAGCTGAGCAAACTCGTCATAATATAGACTTGATAATAAGGCAGGCTAAGCGAAAGTCAACATCACAAGATGGCGATAAAGTCACTTAGCAAAAAAGGATTCATTTACCTGTTCATCAGGAATAAATACACAAATTCACATATGCCTCCAGGCATTAGGAATAACATGGAGATATATCATCTCAAAAAAGGAACAACAATCATGAGAACTCCTTCCTGAATAATCTAAGCGAAGACTAGCACATAGCTACGTCTCGCCTTATCAGCTTCTCTCTTCAGACTAACCTGGGCGGAAATTGTTTAAACAACGCCACAAAAAGAGACATGCGCAGAACACGCGAATCGAATACAACTCAGCCAAATTTACGAAACGAAGAATGTTCTACGATGTTCGACTAAAGACCTTTTACCTTAAAAGGAAATAAATCTTGAAACATTGCGATTGCCAACTGTTTTCAAAGAACTGGCGATCTGAGCGCTCCATAAATGGACATGACTCAAAAATCGTTCACACAACTATCGGCAACCCTAGCTATCAAGATAAGACAACTTCTTGACGATAGCTATCAAGATTAGACGACTGTAGAAATAAAAGTGACTACAATTCCATGAGTTCCTTCCCATGCATTAAAAATTAACTATAGTCAGAATGCATGGTCAGAATAAGTTGCGACAAGTTTTTAGCAGCAACATTACCGCCACCTCCCGATTAAAAAAAAATGTGCAACATTGTTTTTTTTTTTTTTTTTTAAATATCCAAGAGTAAAACCAAAAGCGGTTTATCAACGCACGAATTATGCGGGGATAACTAATTGCACTGCCTAATATGAGGCTAAATTGACACATAAAGTGTCTGGTGAGAATATTTCTCAACAGATAAAAAATCTGATTCAAAAAATATATCGGGGAGGTGCCACCAACACATACTACGCTTGCATGAAAATACAATATAAATATGCAAGTTCATATCATTATAATCAAATAGCAGTGTCATAATCTAATACCGCTTAGAATGGATGTACACATCTGATATTGAATGTTAAATATTACATTATCTAAATGTTTAATATTACCATTACACAATGAAATTAAACCTATATGACGATCCAGGACACATCTCCTGTCGTTCCAAAGAAACTGTACAATGTGGAACTCTCCATGTTTGACAACAGAAAGGTAGCTTCTCAGATCAACAAAAAATGCTGAGAAAAAAACAACCAATATAAATCTATTTAATAGCCATTAAGTTTCATACTATACAATACATTATTATTAACAATTGTGACCGAGTGAACTTTCGGCCCTTATATTAACTACTCAGTCTTCTTCTTATATTAAAGATGGGAACAGAAGAAGATGATAACAAAGCACAATAGTATGTGTTCACCTAAAGTGAGGACAGATGTGCTAATGTATTGCAGTAATATAGGTGTGTTATGGCTCTGTCGTATATCTAGAAATAGAACAGAAGTATTAGTTGGAATCATGTGGGCATCTAGACAGAATGTCAGCCATCACATTATCCGACCCACGGATAGCTCGTACCGTGAAGTGAAAAGGTTGAAGAGCAATAGCATATCGAGTGGATCTCGAACTCTTCAAGTTCTTAGTCTGAATAGCTGTAAGAGCTTTCTGATCAGTTTCTAGAATGAAATGTGCGCCCAGGAGGAATCTTTGTAGTTTGAGAATAGACCAAACCATAGCCAATAATTCACGGTCTAAAACCGAGTAGTTCCTCTCTGCCGCATTTAGTTTTCTAGAAATGTACATGACAGGATGCAGAGTTTCAGCATATTCCTGCATAAGTGCTGCTCCGATCCCAGTGGATGAAGCATCACTTCGAAGAACAAAAGTTCTATCAAGAGTAGGTAATCTTAGGATGGGAGGAGAAGAAAATATATTTTTAATCTGGTCTAAGGAAGATTGACATTCCTGAGACCAACGAATCAGATTAGGCGACCCTTCTCTTCAACAACGTTGACAGAGGTGCCATTATCGAAGATAGATTCGGAATAAATCTTCCATAGAATTGAATTAACCCCAAGAGACTCCGGACTTGTTTCTTCGTCTTAGGTACAGAGATGTTCAATATTTTCGAAGTATTGTGGTCTTCTGTCTTCAAGAGACCATGACCAACACGATGACCCAAGAAAGAAATTTCACCAAAACCAATATAAGCTTTAGAAGGTTTTGCTGTCAGATTATACTCACGTAGAGTAGACAGTAGGTCATATAAACCCAGATAGTGATCTTCCCAAGAATCACTGAAGAGACAGATATCATCTAAGTAAGCGATGACATCTGAACGATGAGAAAGAATTCGACGCATCATGCGAACGAAAGTAGCAGGGGCGTTCATAAGACCGAAGGGCATTACATTCCATTGAAATAAACCCCTAGGTGTAGAGAAAGCAGTCAGATGTTTGGCATGATCTGCTAAAGGCACTTGCCAATAACCTTTTGACAAGTCAAGTTTAGTGAAGAATCTAGAATTAGAAAGTCTAATAAGTAGATCTTCTAGTAAAGGCATAGGTTCAGCATCGAACTTTGTGACTTGATTTAATTTGCGATAATCAACGCAAATTCGTATGTTCTTATCTTTCTTCCGAACAATAACCATGGAAGAAGAATACGGAGAAGTCGATGGTTCAATTATGTTTAATTGGATCATTTCATCCAATTCCTTTTCCACTTGTGACTGAAAGTGTATAGGGATAGGATACGGCCTAACCCTAATAGGATTATTGTCGGTAAGAATTATGTCATGTTCTATGACCTGCGTGTGACCAGGGATGTCGGTTAGAACATCCTTAAATGTCTGTAACATCGACGAGACTTGACGATGTTCATCAACAGAAAGATTAGGAGAAATGGACACATCTTTCCAAGATTCCATAGAATGTAGTGGAACCACTGGAAGAGGGAGATCGACATCAGAAAAAACAGATTCCTCATCCTGTATTACTGACAGGGATGAGTAATGACCATGAGGTACAGAAGATTCGTCCGTTGCCTGGAAAATAGGCAGCAAATAGTCTGGACGCTCATGAAATTCCGTCAGCATGTTGATATGGAAAGTTTTATGCTTTCCATCTATATCAACCACATAGTCAACATCGGAAATTCGTGAGACTATTGCATATGGACCTTTCCATGCAATCAGAAGTCTATTTTCCCTACTGGGGAGTAGGACGAATGCTTTGTCACCTGGACAAAGTTGTCGTAGACATCTGTTCTTGTTAGCAAACTGCCTTGCTTTTTCTTTAGCAATTTCTGACGAAGCAGTCGCTAGTTTGCATGCCTCAATGATCTTTTGCCTAAGAGCAATGACATACTCATATGAAGATTGAGTGTCATCACTAATATCATCGGCAGTGATGAGATCGTGTAATAAAGACATAGGGCCGCGCGGACGCGCGCCGAAGACAAGTTCAAAGGGAGAAAATCCTGTGTGCTCGTTTGGGACCTCTCTATAGGCAAAGAGAGCCGCAGGTAAAACCCTGTCCCAATCTTGAGGATGGTCTTCAGTTATCTTACCAAGTAAAGTCTTGAGCGTTCTATTCAGACGCTCAACTAACCCATTAGACATAGGATGATAGATGCTACTGAGAGATCTTTTAATGTGTAAGGTAGACATTACTTGAGACATAGTATCAGATATGAGTTGAGTGCCATGGTCTGACAGTATTTCTCTGGGGAACCCCAAGCGAGAAAATATCAGCCAAAGAGCATCTGCGATATCTGTAGTAGATATGCTCTTTAGAGGGATAGCCTCTGGCCAACGTGTGCACATATCGACACATGTAAGGATAAACTGATGTCCTCTGGCCGACTTTATCTTAAAAGGGCCAATAATATCTATGGCCATTTTTTGGAATGGCCGAATAGGGATGTCAGCAGCCTGGATAGGCGCAGCATGTCGTGGTCCTCTAGATTTGACCTCCTGACATACCTGACATGATCGGCAGTATATACGAATGTCCTTGTTAACAAAGGGCCAAAAGAAAGCCGCAAGGACTCTCGACTTTGTACGGGAAAATCCCATGTGTCCAGCACATTGCGAGTCATGAGCATGCTGCAATATTTGCACTCTCATACTCTTGGGAACAAGAATTTGCGAATGTGCTGACGTAGCCGAGTCTTGTACCATACGTACAAGTACGCCGTTTTTCATTTCTATCCAAGATTTTCTTTGTGTATCCTTATTTGGATCACCTTTCTTCGCAAGAATGAAGAATTTCTTTAGCGTAGGATCTTCTTCTTGTAATTTTATGAACGAGTCACGAGAAATAACCAAGGTACTATCTTGGCTATGAACTTCATTATTATTATCCAATGAAGTTTGTGGTGTTTGTAGAGCTTGTGCTCTTGTAACCACTGCATTGGTAGCTTGCATATTATCATCTTCCCAAGCAGCAATCTGCTGTGGGGTACATTCCCTAACTCCGTGGATACGACCAATAATAAGGTCCGCAATTGGATTAGGTAAGAGACAGGCATGCACATCTCCTGTAAAGAAAGGAGTGGCAATGTGGATTACAGCAGTAGAATATTTCTCTAGAGTGCCGCCAAATGTGACACATTTGATAACCCTTCCTGTCGCACAGGATGGATCTACAAGCGATTGTCTAACACCAATAGTGGTGCATCCGGAATCGAAAAGTAGTGAGACCGGAGTATTATTAACAAGACCCTTATGTAGGATTAAAGAACCTCTCCCGTCATGTGCAACCGAAGCAGGAAGAGCGGGGAGAGGGTGACCACAACTCAAAGTCGATATTGTAGTCGGTTCGAACAAAGTACTGCATTGGGGGCACTTGTTTGCTCTCCCAAAGTCAAAAGAAGAACAAGTGACAGCGTCAGAGTTTTTATTATCAGAAACCTGATTACAGGCTCCCTGAGATTCTTGTTGAACCGAGTTAGCCTGCTGATATCTCTTTTTTTTGTATTGAGATCTACCGCGACTACCATTACCTCTGAAGTTATCACTGTTGTTATTGTCTCTGTAGTTATTATTGTCTCTATTATAACTGTTATCATGTTTCGAACTACAGTTTCCATGATTATTATCATGTCCACATTGATGTGAACATCTATTTGTTTGGTTTTGAGGTTTACGCGAGGAAAAGCCTCTGTTACCATATCCTCTTCTGAAATGCTTAAAATTATTAGGTTGGAAGTAACGAGGACTGTCAGCTCGTCTCCAATTCTTCGACGAAGAATCACCCTGAAATTGATTTCCATAATTTTGACCGTAACTACGGTTACTTTTCCTATCAAAATTTTGTTGGAATCTATTACTAGAGTTTTGACCATAAGGTGCTGCCGAAGCAACTGGCAGACCTTCTTTTACTTTAGAGTTACCAATGGTTACGTGAGGATGCGCAGTTATATACTGGCTACAGAAATCTTCCATTTCTTTTATTGTTTTAGGTTTACGTTCATGAAGGAAAGCAAGGAAAGACTCATTGACAGAAGACATGACTTTGTCTCTAAGTATTAAGTCCATAAGTCCTTCATAAGTTTTTTCTGTCTTAGACAGCTCCACCCAACGTAAAAAAGTAAGACGTGTCTTTGAAATGAATTCAGAGAATTGCACACCAGTTTCTGGTAACATATTTTTAAATTGCAGACGATAGCCGTCTTCGTCAAGTTGGTATTTTTTTAACAACATAGCCCTGACAACCTCATAGTTGTTCTTGTCAGGCTCATCTACCATACTTAACATACTCAAAGCATCACCTCTAAGTATTTTGGACAAATGATAAACCTGCAATGATTTATCTATGTTATGTACTTTACATGAAGTTTCAAATCTGTCCAAATAGAATGTTATATCGTCGATGGAAGCATTGAATGGTGGTAGATTAAGCTTGAAAATGCTTGCATTAGTCTTATCTGAGACCTTATTTGCATCATTAGCATTACCCATGTTCATCACCTTTAATTTCTCAACTTCCGAAGCTAAGATTTTTTCTTCATGCTCCATTTTTGCTTTTCTCTCTTCAGACTCTCTTTCAAGTCTTTTATTTTCAGCCTCAAGTCTTTTCTCTTCAGCTTTTGCTTCTGCTTCTCTTTGTAACTTTTTTTCTTCAGCCTCAGCTTGTTTTTCTAATCTTTTAATTTCCACCTGCATCTGCAGTTTCTTTTGTTCAGCTTCCATTGCTTTATCATACTGAGCAGTTGCAAATTCTTCTAACTTATCACCAGTCTTCCCAAGCAATTTACCCTGCTCAATAAAGTGCTCAAATGTAGCCATGATGAGTAATAATATGAGTCCACAACCTGAAATAATTAATTATCTTATTTCAAATTTAATTATAACAAGTCTTAAATGAAGCACTGGTTTACTCACAACACTATATTATTATCCCAATCTCTGTGGGAAACAAGTCTTATATCAAAGAACTTGTGTATAGACTTTTTTGAAATATCATCAATCAACTCTTGATCATAGGTGCACTTCCCATTCAATAGTACACAATACTATTCATCATTCATTAATCATAAGTGTAGTAGTAATGCATAAGCATAACCCACTATTAAATGTGAATTAACTACTATAAGTCTAACCAATGACTATATAAACACTATCACAATGTAAACAATAACAATGTAAATTTTACACTGTAAACAATACAATGTAAACAATACAGTGTAAACAATAACAAAGATTTAGCAACAATACGAAAACATTCGTAGAAATCAACAAAAAATAAAGCGAAAATTAAAGAAATATCACAAAAAATGTGATGATATCTACGAGGATGTTACACAATACACATGACACCACAGTGTATAAACAAAAATGTTGTATGAAACTAAACTATAGTAAAGAGGAGGCTAACAAATACAAACAAATCAAAACAAAACTAAAGAATGTGAAGAAAATCCCGAAAACAACACTGACCATATCGTCACAACTAACAAAAAATAGCAACAGAAGTCGCTTTGCAAATTCCAGTATCGGAAATTTGCACACCCTACAGAAAACGCTCACGATAGACGACATCTATCACGTGGTATGATCTAAGGGAGACTCCACCCAACCGAAAAACCCGCAGACACATAAACCTATAAATATAAATATACAAATAACATATAAACATATAACATGTAAACAAAAGAATGAGATGAAACACAGAAGACTCAGTAGAAGTATAAGGGCACAGTTCACAAACAAACAGGCCACTTAACTTATTGGTATCCAAACGTCAGCCACAGCAGAAAAAAACAGATGACAATCAGCGTCCTAAGGAATGAAGATCCAACGATGATGGTACATCTGGACTGCTTCAACTGCCATGACGATGGTACTTGAGCTTCTAAACAGTACAGGTAGTGTAAATAACGGCACTTGACCTTCTTATTCAATCGTAAATTGCTTGAATCGGTACTTGGCCTTCTTATTCAATCGGCACTTGACCTTCACAAACGACAGCAACACGTTTCAACTGGCAATGTATGATTCAACGCCGGGTACTGCCATAATTCTGTATGTAGATGTCTTGAAAAATCGCTGTATGTTGATTTCTGGAACAATGCAGTTTGTTGAATTCTTGTTGAATGAAGTGGGTAAGGGACCCCGAGTATGCTGGTACCAGAACTAACCAGCTTATGGCCACCAAATGTTGCGTGGCTCAAATGTTGAGTGTCTCTTTAGTGTACGCCATAATAGTTGAAGGCGATGAAGACACAGTATGACGTCATATTAACTCACGATGTGAAAAGTCAATCAAGCTTTAAACAGCAGTGATGGGTTTTTGGCAATATATATTGTACGCCACAATGACAAAATGCATGGACATCGTTATGTAGAAAAACATCACAGGGATAGTACAACAGTCATTGTATCATCGAAGTAGTCGATTCAACAGGCACAGCAAACAGCATAATAATAATGTACATTATGTGCCTTTTCAGGATATCGTAAACCGCTGTTCATGTAGTCAGGTAGTAAACTTCCCCTTTCCATAAGAGCTAGTAGATATCAGCTAGGAGATTAAATATGGTCTCCTCGATTTGACCTCAACAAGACAGGCATGTCTTTTGAGCGCCACATTATTGTTCTCTATGTTCCTTATACAGCAAAGGTATCAAACCTAGATCCATCAACAAAGTTCAGGAAGCAAGTAGTCCGTAGGACCGGCATCAATCGATGCGTGACAATACAAGTGGATCGTGAGCTGAGCAAACTCGTCATAATATAGACTTGATAATAAGGCAGGCTAAGCGAAAGTCAACATCACAAGATGGCGATAAAGTCACTTAGCAAAAAAGGATTCATTTACCTGTTCATCAGGAATAAATACACAAATTCACATATGCCTCCAGGCATTAGGAATAACATGGAGATATATCATCTCAAAAAAGGAACAACAATCATGAGAACTCCTTCCTGAATAATCTAAGCGAAGACTAGCACATAGCTACGTCTCGCCTTATCAGCTTCTCTGCTCAGACTAACCTGGGCGGAAATTGTTTAAACAACGCCACAAAAAGAGACATGCGCAGAACACGCGAATCGAATACAACTCAGCCAAATTTACGAAACGAAGAATGTTCTACGATGTTCGACTAAAGACCTTTTACCTTAAAAGGAAATGAATCTTGAAACATTGCGATTGCCAACTGTTTTCAAAGAACTGGCGATCTGAGCGCTCCATAAATGGACATGACTCAAAAATCGTTCACACAACTATCGGCAACCCTAGCTATCAAGATAAGACAACTTCTTGACGATAGCTATCAAGATTAGACGACTGTAGAAATAAAAGTGACTACAATTCCATGAGTTCCTTCCCATGCATTAAAAATTAACTATAGTCAGAATGCATGGTCAGAATAAGTTGCGACAAGTTTTTAGCAGCAACACTGGTCTGTCAGCTCTTTCAATATCGCGTACCCCAACATGACCAGTACAGTAGATCCATAGCCGTTCCTGATGATTCGAGGCTTCTATGGAGGTTTTATATTCATGCCGAGCCATCCGATTTGGATTTACCATCCTTGTTAATTTTGACTGAAGAATGTGGTCAAGTAAGGTCACGTAAAGAGCGCCCCATTGGCAGAGTGGTTAGAGCAATGACCTCTCGCGGCAACGGTGCCGAGTTAAAAACACAGTGGCGTCCGGCACCAGTTCACTCAGCTGTAAATGGGTACCTAGCTCTGCTCGTGAGTTAAGAAAGGAGAAGGCAGCTGGGAATGGAACTAGTCACCTCATCTCTAAAAGATGGACACGTAGAATCAAGTCTCTCACACTTCACTCCCCTGCAGCAGTGTCTGCTATGGGACTTCTTTTACCTTTGGCCGTAAGTGACAAACTCAGGACATTTGAGGACATCTGAGGACATTTGACTATAATCTCATCACATTTTCTCAGTTGAGGTTCGATTTTTTTAGACCGCAAACGGCTCCGTGGTGGACCCAGCCTCATGAATTGGGTACCAGAGCAATTCTAGGAAGGTTAAAATGGTCGGCGTGATGCTGAACACATCATCCCTAGTGTGCCGAAAATTTGGGCATAACAGCATTGTGACAGAGTATGTAAATATATTTACATGTATCAACACGTTTTGCTTCCACCTGTTTCCCACCTCTCTGCTTTTTAATATCCACGTTTCTTTAACGCAGAAAGCATGCGCTTCGATATCTGTCGAACTCAAATTGTAGCCACGCTTAGTTTCTTGTTTTCTGTCTATCAGGCACTAGTAATGTTTACCAACAGACCTTTTAGTTAGTCCTGAGCCGTTAACTGTAGTTATCACGCGAACGATTGGGCAATCGCTGAAATATTGACAGATCAGAGAATGAGTCAGCTAATTTTAAAATCAAGGGCGATAAGTTAAGAGGTACTTTTTCGGTAATTACTTTGGTCAGGGGGAATTAATCTGGGGAAAAGGGAAATAATCACAATTTACCTCCCCCCACCCCAAACCATATCCGTTCGTTCGTGAACGTAATTAGCTACAGCGAGAGATGCCAGATTAAAGCACGTCCGTTGTCTGGTGACGATTCTACGGTCGGCATAAATGTAAAAATAAGCTTTGATTCAGCATTCGACCGAAGAATTTTCCAAAATCTAAGCGAAGGCGTGAAATCTAGCAAGTGATAGCGATTTTCTGACCATTTAATATATAAACTCCAGCTTTAAACTCAGTTTGTCTAGTACCCACAGAAATTTCAGACGTCTAGCTTCGAATTCTAGATCCATTATACCAGTGGAATTTCTTAGTTTTCTGATTGGAGATAGTCATATTTCTGTATTGCGGTAATTATATTTACTAGTATGTTTGAGTGATTTAATTGTTAAGTCTGTCATTATATTTCACTAGGATTTACTGTGTTAAATTGGCTAGCAGATTAAATATATATAGCTAATATTTTCCAGCTGTAAAATAAATGCAATTAATTGCTAGTAACCAGTAAGAGATATTTTAATTGACGAGTAAATGCACTAGGCAAGGTATAATATTAATAATAATAATAATAATAAATTCTTTAAGTGCCAAACACGGCGCATAAGGCAGAAATCAGTGCTCTCCAGGTTGTTCGTTGTGACGCCACTCCTCTTAACTCTTGCACATTATTTATGCCCAACGTTCTTCCTTCTCTTATTATTGTTCTTCTAAGTGTTTCTTTTGGTCTTCCTTTTTTCCTCTTACCCTCAGGAACCCAAGTTAGCGCCTGTAGTGGTATTCTGTTGTTTTGCATTCGTAGGACATGACCGATATATGACCATCGTCTTTTCCTTATATAGTCGCAAACATATTTCTGCTTAGAGTCTTCTCTTATTTGTCGATTAGTCTTGAATTCTTTCCAACTGATGTTCATGCGTTTTCTAAGACATTTGTTCTCGAATGTATTCAGCTTGTTCTCCAATGATTTTGTTATTTTCCAACTTTCACAGCCGTATGTTAACACTGATATATATATATATATATATATATATATATATATATATATATATATATATATATATATATATATATATATAATATATATATATATATATATATATATATATATATATATATATATATATATATATATCTTCTATCCATCATGTGTCAATTTTGTAAATGACTAGAATTTATTTCACGGGTTAATAAGACCGATAGATAAGCTTCTCATGTGTGTTTCTAATCAAATCTTATAACCGAATGGATAATAAATTATAACGTTGCGCGGGTTAGGATAGATACTGATATTGTGATTAAATGTTTGTATTTTTTTCCTAAAATATAGTACGGGTCACAAACCTAAAACTACCAGCGGTCTAAGCCTACGCCTAAACCTGAATCTGAGAATAACGGATCTAAGTCCAACAGTACAAAAAGAACATTCTTATATAAATATCTAGTCTTCAAGGTTGTCTTGTTTGGCCTCTTGCTTACACTCAGAAAGAGACAGAATACCAACAAAAAGAATTAAGAATAAATTTGTAACTGGACCTATAGTTATCCAGATTTCTTTTTCCAATTTCATATACATTCAGCCCGTTGTGGCAAAAATAATCAAACATTAACATTTCTCGACTATCGACCATTTGTGGTGTGACAAGGAATTTTATACTGAGAGAAGTTACATACCTGACATTCCTTTATGTATTGGAATCCAAAACTACTGACACTGTGAGCACTGTTAATTTTTTTACCTGGACTAATTAATGTAACATAAACAGAAATCTTAATAACAGTAACGAAGTAAACGTTCCCCGAATAAGAGGATTTAATCAATCTTTGAGGAGCTGGGGTTTACTTTGCCAAAAATAACACTGGATTTGCTGTGTGTATCCTAAAGATTGTTCCAGACGTTGCTAATCAACAATTAGGTAAGAACGAATGAACGTGGGCCACGGGTGGTTAGGAGAGAGAGAAAGAAGGAATGAGTAATTATTTTTAACGTATAAGCTTTGTACTCACTTTGTTTTGCTTTTTTCCTTTTAGTTTGATAGTACTGTTATTATATTTTCAGAATAGATTCATTAGAACTTTGTTCTTTACAGTATAGTCAAATTCTATACCTTAGTGCTAATCTTTTGACCTTTTGGGGGTTAATGCCTTCTTCTAACGGGATCTTGTTTGAACAGAGGGAATTGCACTTACGGGTCTATTTCTTTTATTATTTCTGTAGCAATTGATTTTTGTATTTTTCTATCTTGATATTGAATGTTGTACGGTTCTTTATAATAAATAAACTGAACATAAAACTTTATTACCTGTGTGTTGGTCAGCTCGTCCCAATATCCCTACTCCAGTAATATAGTTTCATGTTTGTGCGTCAAGTTGTCGTCACATATCTGTGTGTGTGAGTACGTGAGTTGTTAATAGTGTATATGTCAATATATATATATATTTAGATAAACTGTCTGATAAACAAATTTCAGTCGTAAGATAGGCTGGACTAGAGTTCTTCTAAATCCAGGGACAGACTCTACCTTTCCACCATTTCACTCGTGAAATCTATTTCTCTACCTTATCTCTCACTGAGTTACCACATTTTCCAGTTCTATTCAGACGGGACCTATCTATCTAAAATACCTATCCTAGATCTACGACAATCATATTCCCAATATGCCTCAATGGGCATGTAACGGGATCCTTCCTTTCATCATATTTTATGTTCGCTGAACACTGAGGAGGTTTGGGCAGCTAGCTGTATTTTCAGGGGTTCATCGTGTTAGAAACTAAATACTAAAAATCCTTTTAGGACTTTGTACTTATGAACGTGGCAGTCCTTTTCAGGACAAGCCATTTTCGGGGCTTAATCATGTTAGCAGCAGGTATGTGTAAAAGAAGTGCAAAGCCTTGTGAATTGTTGAACAGGTGGCCGTGAGACCAGTCTGAATTTCAAATGTTTGGTATAAGTTTGTACCAATTAAAGATCACAAACAAACAGAATAATTTCGACTAATTACAAACTGTTTACAGTAGGAAAACTCTCTGGAATTCACCTTTCTTTCATTTTTTAAAAATGGTTATGCATTTTGTTTGCTTGAATTCAATATTAGGAAATGTTTGATATCAATTCCGTGAAAACGGAATACTAGAGCCTCCAACCATTACCAAACATCTCGCTCTTACAGCAGTTTGAATAGTGCTACAAACGACAGTGTTGTCAAGAGGTTTGAAAAAAAAGTTGTGAATTCTGTCCAAACACCGCACATTCACTGGATTCCCTAGGCAGCTTTGTTATTCCGTAGCATCCCTCGCAACGAGCGTTTGTTAGAAAGAGAGAGGGTTTTGGGAACAGAGAGAGAAAGAGAGCGAGATAGTGAAAGATCAGAAAGAAAACTTTGTATAGTAAGGTAAATATATAGGAAACCTGATAGGAACCAGTCCTTTCAAATGCAAGTTGAATTCACTCGAGGGCAACTTTGTTTTGGCGACGGCTAATTTTCTTTGTGATTTGTTAAGGAAATGCGATTTCTTGTTACCGAATTTAGTTACTAGTAACTCAGACATGCTCCTTCGAGCCCAGTGTTCGGTTTTTAACAGTGATCTTATGGATACCGAGAAACTCTTGAAGTTAACATTCGTTAACTTTCTTGATTTAACAGGCATGAGATAAAGTAGGATACATGATAGGTAGATAAATAGACAGATAAATTGATAGGTAAATAAATAGACACATAAATTGTTAGGTAGATAAATAGATACACAGATAAACTGTCAAAAGGCAGACGGATGGAACGATCAATAAATAAACGAATAAATTGAATTATGGATTGATGGAGGGTTGGCTAAATTGATGGATGAATGAATAATTTAATAGATGGATGATTGAATGGATAGCTAAATTGATGGATGAATGTTCGAATTGACGTATCGTTGATTGAATTGATTGATTGATGCTTGAATTGATGAATGGATGGTTGATTAGATGGATGGATGGTTGAGTTGATGGATGGATGGATGATCGAGTTCATGGATGGATGGTTGAATAGATGGATGGATGTGTAAGTTGATGGATGGATGGTTGAATTGATGAATTGTTTAATTAATAATGGATGATCTTATGAATGACTAAATGGATGGATAGATGGTTGAGTTGTTGAATGGTTGGAGTGTTTGATGGTTGAATTGATAGGTGGTTGAATTGATGGATGACTGAATTAATGAGTGGTAGAACTGATGTTTATTAGGCTGAATTAATAAATAGATGGGTGGAGTGACGGGCCAATGTTTCAATTGATGGATGGATGATTGAATTGATGGATGGATATGTGCTGGAATTGATAGATGGTTGGTTGCAGAATTGATTGGTGGGTGGATGATTGATGGATGGATAGTTTGATTGATGGATGGATAGCTGATTTGATGGATGGATCGGGAATTCATTGGATGAATGCGTGGGTGGACAGGCAGGTAGGTATATAGTTAGCCCGTCGTTAAGACTTTAGGGTCATAGGTTTATTGCTATAGTTTTCTGTAGATTTGTCTTAATTTTATTTTGTAGGAAAAAACACTTCCGAAGTTTCCTGACACAGTAAAGTCCCATTTTTTGTCGTCATCTGATGGTAAAATGTACAAACTGATTACTTTAGCTCACGGTCTCTCAAATGAATTTCCAAGAGGTCTCTAGGAGTTCCGCGAGAGGTCACCAGGAGTTCCGCGAGAGATCGTGAATGAAAACATAGATAAACGTTGCTTTTTTAACTTTTTTAAGCGCCGTGCATTTTTATCGCTCGCAGTGGTGGACAGCCCCGTATGGCAGTGCGCAATAGGACCATGTTCAATCTTTCATATACCACTTTTCATTAGCATGTTGTAGAGTAGACATTTTTATAAGACTTTTGGGCCTACTTGAATAAAGTAAAAGAAAAATCAAGTAGGAATTTTTTTTTAAAATAAAGAAAAACTAAAGATTATTCTGCCTTCACAACTGATTTGCATTAGAGTTGGTATCCCTTGTAAGGAGAGGGAACCACACAACAAGAGTAGGCTATTACGTTGGTCAAAATAAACAGGTCCATCATTCATCATGTGACGTGACGTATTCTTTCCAGAACGTTGTCTCCATTACAGCTGCTCTGAACGCATCACGATTCTGGGAAAGTCGATCTGCATCAGCCAAAGACAAGTTCAGACTCTCTGTGATGTCCTGGGTCCACCGTCGTCTAGGTCGACCCCTTTCCCTTCCCACATTAAAAAAAATCATTCTCTACTTAAAAGAGAATTGGCAACTTTTGTTGAATTATCATATTTACAACTAAATGATCACGCTATGTTACGGTGAGCTGTAGATATAATAATTTTTACTGGGGGGGGTGGTGTCCCTGAGACTTGGATATTATTTCAAGGGCTCCTGCAGGATATAAAGGTTGAGAACCGCTGGTTTAGCTGTATATGATTGAAGATAGGAACATCGATACAGACCGTTACAACAGTAGGCAATCTGATCTCTATAGTCCGGGTGGCACTATTTTAGACTTTTTTAAGATCTAGCAAATATATGACCTTGTCATGATCTTATCTGGAAAGACCAAACTGGTTTTTAATTTACAGTACCATTTAATAACTTCGTGTTATTAAGAGATAAAATATTAGTGTACAGAATTAGCCACATATGGTCTGTCCCAACAAAAATCTGCGTCAAGTATGTTTCAGTTTCTCTGAAGTCAATAAAGGAACTCAGCAGGTCAAGGTTATCATAATTATCTTCGTCATTATATTGATGTTATTATTCTTCATCGCATCACTTATCGTTTCTTCTGTGTTGTTTTTTTCCAATTTTATTTTTTAATGCACGGGTGCATATTATTCATTGATTACTCCTCAACCCCCCCCCCCCCCCCACCCACAAAAAACATAGGCTGTCAAGATCTTTGTACCAGGTCCTCATGTTCTGTGCCATTCACTCTAGATCTTTGTACCAGGTCCTCATGTTCTGTGCCATTCACTCAAGATCTTTGTACCAGGTCCTCATGTTCTGTGCCATTCACTCAAGATCTTTGTACCAGGTCCTCATGTTCTGTGCCATTCACTCAAGATCTTTGTACCAGGTCCTCATGTTCTGTGCCATTCACTCAAGATCTTTGTACCAGGTCCTCATGTTCTGTGCCATTCACTCAAGATCTTTGTACCAGGTCCTCATGTTCTGTGCCATTCACTCAAGATCTTTGTACCAGGTCCTCATGTTCTGTGCCATTCACTCTAGATCTTTGTACCAGGTCCTCATGTTCTGTGCCATTCACTCAAGATCTTTGTACCAGGTCCTCATGTTCTGTGCCATTCACTCAAGATCTTTGTACCAGGTCCTCATGTTCTGTGCCATTCACTCTAGATCTTTGTACCAGGTCCTCATGTTCTGTGCCATTCACTCAAGTTCTTTCCATGTCTCTTTTATCCCTGTCATTTATGTCTACAGTTCTCTTCTCTATGTTTTGTCATCTCCGTTAACATCTCATACCCCAGAGATTCCAGAAAAAGGACGGTCTTGTAATGCTATGACAAGATCGTATTCTTTCACTGCCTCTTCAAAGACACCCAGGACCAATACGGAAGCATACTCTCACAAAACAAGTGTATAAATTATTGCTGCACTTCTGTGTAGAAGCAACGCTGCAGGTGTGTAAAAATTGTACATAATCACATTAACATAAAGATTTCAAATTTTTGTAACAGTTATATCTAACAACGTCAATAACGGAGGGTAACAGTTCCATTCAATCAGATGACTGACTTAAAATAACAATTCCGCCAGTAAAAACAGCCCGTAAAACACCGAAATTCAACAGGCCCAGTGATTGTCGCGTTCTATATTGATCTAACATTCTATCCAATCAAAGCCGCGACTAGGCGCAAAGTAAGTGTCTGATCCTTCCAAATATTATTTCACTAAACACAATTCAAATTCTTGACAGTGTCAACGTTTATATCTTGTCTACATCGCGTGGAATTGCGAGACTTTGTCATTATGGAGGTTGGAGAATAAATGATGGATTGTGGGAATGAAGCAGCCAAATTGGATCAGTGGCTGGGGCAGCTTTTCTGAGACTTCATAGTTTATATTTGGGCATTGCCACAGTCAAATCACTCAGTGGTCAAGCTGTTATCTCACGTCTTGTGAGCGGAGATAGAAAATAAGAAAAGCCAAATTGTTATTTTCATGTTATTAAGTGATGCTCATAAAGGAGTTTCAGACGACTGGTTCAACGACGATTAGTCGATTGCACAAATTGGTCTAATATTTAATTCGTCCAATGCTTATTTGTCCAATGGTACAATTAGTCCATTATCAAGTGGTTCAAAGCATTGATTGGCCTAATGGTTTGATTCGTTCAAAGCCGATTCGACTAATGGTACGACTGTTAAGTGTCGATCGTGCCATGCCGATTCATCTAAAGTAGAACTCGTGATATGTTGATTTGACAACGTATAAATGTCTTAAAAGCTGCATGTTTGTGGAACGACACTAAGCGCTATGATTCACACAACTAAATCCATGGTTATTTAAATTAAGTAAGATACACATAATCTTTGTCACGGATGTTATCGGGACCGGACAAGGTAGCAAAGGAGAATAACAATATACCCTTCCATTCATGTCGTACGTGGTTTGGACATAATGCAGACTAACCCATTCATCAAGCTAAATAAAAAGCAAAATGAACACACAAAACTAATTTAAATACTTCATGGAAGAAAGTCTTCTGATGCAGCCCAGAGAAAGCCGAAAGGAGTCCGTGTTTCTGATTCAGCTTGTTTTACTTCTAAGGAAATCTCCATTAATGGTACCTGGGAAAACTGCGCATGATGTACCATAATTTAGAAAATCGTACAGCATTACAAGGCATTCCTTCCTGACGAATCCCCAGGGTAGGAGGGGCAGAAGAAGACGGAAGAACAGAAGGAGAATAGAACCTAGAGGCATATCATCTGTGGCGAAAGGTTTTTATGAGTGTGAAGTATCAGTAGTAATATTGAAGGAACAGAAATAGAAATTCTGTATGAAAATGGTGAAGTCCCAGTGTAGGAGAAAACCAATGGTTAACAAGTTAGTTACGGCTGTGAATGATCTGAGTTAGAAAGTAGTATAGTACATCAGAACATAAAGCGCCACCTTCGCAGTGTAACCACCTGTGATAAGTAATTAAACTAGAAAAAACTCAACTTCAACAGTTATATACTTGACAAGTCAGATGAGTACAATTTCACAGTTTAATATATACATCTATCTAATTTTGTGCTGAATGGTGAATGTTGGAGGATGGTAATCAATGGATAAGTATATTTACAAAAGATGATTTTATATTTAAGTATTTAACTTAAGAAAAAAGTCCGTCTTGGATCTTCCAAAAGAATTTTAAAAAGTTTATCCACTGTGCTGTTACACTCATCATCTCATCTCAACCCGTAACCCGTCATGGGTCGTTGGGGTGCCATGGTGGAATCATCAGCAGACAGGGTCCTCCACTGTTCTCTATCATCAGTAATGCATACAAGTGTGGAAAAACCGTGCCCTGCCCATTCTTTGATGTTATCAGCGCAGGATTTTCTTTGCCTTCCTATTCTCCGTTTACCTTCGACTGTTCCCTAGAGGATCGTTTTCGAAAGGGAGTCATGACGAGTTACATGCCCAAACCAGGCAAGCTTTCGACGTTTCACTACTGACAAAGTGGTTCTTGTTGGCCTGCATACGTGTTTATTTTCTCTCTACCATAGACATTTGTTTTGTGCTCTTTATAGCAAATGCGCAAAATTCTTCTATAACATTTATACTCGAAAGCCTGAATCCTTCGCTCCGTATCTGCAGTGAGTGTCCAATCCTCACGCCCATACAAGAGAATAGATAATACAAGTGATTTGTATAATTTGATCACAAAAAAACTGATGTTACTTTTCCAGTTCACATTCAGCCTTCTCATGGCAGCTAAGGCCATCTCAAGTCTTGTATGTTACACTAGTCTTTGGTTATTCTATAATCAATTATTATCATCATAGACGTTTGACAGCTCACATATACCGCATGAAATGGTCCTATGTTATACTCAACTTTGAGTAAGCCCTGTCCTTGGTAGCATTGACACATAACACTGAGTTCTGAAAATCTTCACTTTAGCCCACCCAACACTGAGGGAGACTAATGCTCTGGTACAGGTACAACCACTATTCTCCTGTGAGGTTCCAGGCAGCTGGATTGAACTGACCGCTAGACTTCAGGTTTTTATGACTCAAATAAAACCTATAACAAGGAGTGATATGTGGCTAGACCGTATCATGGAGCTCACACATCCCTAGTGTATATGATATGAGCGTGTCTCAGATGTCTGCATTGTGGCAGATTATGATAAATAATTTCAGATATCTATTTTCTTTATCTTCATTTATTCTCTTTTACCTGTCTTCGCCCACGCCTGTTGGGTTAACTAAAATCTCCTTTACTCGGTAATCTGTCCATCTTTTCTCAATTAGCACGCATTTAATGCGGGTCGCTAATTTCTTTGATGAGAGTATACCAGAGACCCATTAGCTACGTGAGCTGTAATTCTAACACCAGCGCCAGAGATCAAATCTTTGCAGAGATCAGACCGAGACCAGATTTGAATAAATTTGAGTAGATAGTGTGAACCTAAGTGAGAAATCTTTATTACCTTTTCTGAATCCGTTCGTGATAAGTAATTAACACGACGAATCGGGAGATCTAAAGACATTGCTCGCTTGAAATACGAGCAGAGAGACGAAGGTAACTCACACGTATTAGCGCATTGCCGATGTCTGGTCTAAGCATGAACGAAGATCCTGGGGTTTCGGCTTTGAATTACGTATAAGCCGAAAACGTAACGCAGAATTCCCGTAGGTGAGAGGTCTGGTTTCTGGAGGGATAATTAACTATCTTCTTTCATCGTTTAGTTATACTGCAGAAATCTAACTCAATTCATTCAGTACCTCACAGATTCCTCTAGACAATCTAGTTACTATTCTAGAATACTTTTAAAAATTGAATTCCTAGTAGTCGATTGGAGATAGTCTTAGTAGCTCGGTGCAGAGGTAATACTATACTAGTAGTTTGAGTGATTTAATCTTTTTAAATCGTAAATTATATATTTGCTACTTATTTTCTGTGCAGAGTGATTTACTAAGTTAGGTCCGTAAACGGTATTTCTCTAAGTTTTAATGTGTTACAGTGGATAGCAGAAGAAATAAATATTTCTAGCGTAACTTTTCCAATCATAAATAAATTTTATTAACTGCTAGTAACCAGTCAGAGAATATTTTAACCAACTAAGTAAATACACTGATTCATCATGAGTATTGACAAAATATGTATTTATTTCTAATTCATGATGATGGATTCTTTTTTTTTAAATGACTAGAGTTTATTTCACGGAAGTTTTTAAAAGATGAAACTAGCTCTAAGCTTATAGTTTCTAAGTTAAGTTAAATAACCCAAGTGAATAATATATCTTCTATGTTGCGCGGGGTAAGGATAGGATTGTGAATTATAATATATTATGTTAAGTATTTGTATTTTCTTCCTATAGTCTACAGTATCTGGGTCAAACCCTACAAACTTACCAGCGGCTTCCATTCCATATGAAACGGAACTAAACTTTATCAAAAAACATTCTGATATAAGATCGGGTTTTTTTCAAGGTGACTTGTCTAATCTCGTGGTACACCCAGTGAGAGACCGAGCACTAACCCAAAATTAATATTATGAATAAATGATAACTGGACTTATAGCATATCCAGAGTTCTTTTCCCAATTTCATAAACATTCAGCCGGTTGTGGCTACCAAATCTAACATTAACAATACCTGTATAACGACCACATGTTGTGAAGAAGAGTGATCCTGAACCGATCTGTTTACCTGACATGTGATGTAACTATTGAAGATTCCAAGCTAACGTACACTGTGACATTTAGATCTTTTAATTATTGTACTACCTGGACAAAAATTGAAGCAACCTTTACCAGCATCCTACTTACCAGAGTAAATCAAGCGCTTCCCAACATTTGATTAATTAGTCGTTGGAGAAGCTGGGGCTTGATTCGCCAATCAACCAACCGTGGATGGGCTGTGGATGCCATTAACTATTGATCCAGATGTGGTGAATGCACCTTTTGTAGGTAAGAAAGACTGAACTAGTGATCACAGGGTGTCAGAGCGAGAGAAAGCGTGAGAAGAATAATTCTATTTGAATCTAACCCATGTACTTATTTTGTATTTGCTTATGCAAGTTTTGCTAAAGCTGCTCCTCTATTTTCATTTCAGAATAGATTAATTTGTAACTCTGTTTTTTGGTATAGAGGGAATTTTGGACCATAGTGTAAAAACCTTTGACTCTTTTGGGGGTTAATAACTTTGTTCTAACGGGATTTGTCTCAACAGAGGGAGGGAGGAGAAAACCTATGAGTCTAACTCTGTAATTAACTCATTAACCTTTGTTCATTGTATTTGATTTTGATATTCAAAGATATTGTTGTGTTGTAGATTCTTTATGATAAATAAAATTTACATAAACTTATTTACGTGTGTCGGTCAGCTTGTCACAAAAGACCCCAACTGCATAGATATAGTTTTTCACGTCTGTGCGTCTAAGTGTCGATGCGTATCTGTGTGTGCAGATGTGAGTGGGTGAATATATCAATATATATATTTACAGGAAGGTCTGTCTGATCTAAGAATCTCAGTCGTATTCGATAGGCTGGATTGATTATCTCTCAAATCCAGGGACAGATTTCTACCTTTTACCATTTCACTTTGTGAAAAATCTATTTCTTTACCTGATCTCTCACTGAGCTATCACCTGTTCTAGTCCTATTCAGGTTGGGCCAAATTGATCTTAATTACCCTATCAAAAATATACGACATGCATGTATGATGAATGATACATGGCACAGTATGATTCAGCAATAGCGAGACAAGACAAGTGTCTACTGCAAAACATTTTCTAAAATAATATAATACATGAATAACTCAAATTAATATGTTTACATGGGTATGATGCAACATTCCAGATATGAAATGCCACGTCAGCTCTGAAAAGTGCTGTACTTGCTGGTAGGTTATAGTAATCCTGACAAAGACTGGTAAGGTTATATTAGTCCTGACAAGGACTGTTATATTAGCCCTGGCAAGGACTGGTGTATTAGTCCTGACAAGGACTGTGGAGGTTATATTATCGGTTTCCATCTTCAGCAATCATACCCGTAAATGCAATTATTATGCTTGATACATTCAAATCTTACTAAAATCCTGAAATAGGGTGATATTAATGTCACAAAAATTTACAGTAATTCTACATACCCTCTAGAATCAATGTAAGCTCAGATTTAGACTTGATTTGGTGAAGCAATTCTGCGCAGCATACAAATAGTAAAGTATTAGCTTGGCAGCTCTCTTCTTCTGTCTATCACTCTGGCCTGTCTTGTGCTAGTGTGCAGTTTTGAGTGGAGAGATGCCTCTTTTTATAGGTAGAGCGAAGATGCATAAGGGAACACCGTCGATCGGTTCGTTTTGGTCCTCGAAGATTTCATCCTTCCGAGTAAAACTGTGTATTTTCCCTACAAACGTCTGCTCTGCACAACTAAACTCGTCTATCCGTCACTTTCTCATATACCTCCTTTTGTTTCCCCGATTGCGAGCTTCCTTTCCATATAATTTAAATTGAAATTGGTTAGGGTATGTATTATTTACAGAATATTAAAGTCTATCGAATTGATAGTTTCCGATGTGCTGACTAGGTCAAACTTCAGTTTCCTCCATAACTACTTAGGTAAAGGTAAAGGATCCCGTTACACGCCCATTGATGCATATTGGGAATATGGTGTTAGGGCCATATTTTCTTGACCCTCGGCACACTAGCATCACGCCGGCCGCCTTAACCTTCCCAGAGTTGCTCTGGTACCCAATTGGGGCTGGGTCGACCCAGGAGCCGTTTGCGGCCTAAAATAATCCCACCTCATCTGGGGATCGATCCATAGACCACCGAGCTATGAAGCCAGTGCACTAACCACTATGCTACCGAGGCTCCTCATAACTACTTATTCCCTCTAATATTCCTTTGAAATTTACATTCCTGGTTATATCCTCTTAAAAAAACAACTAACTTTTAACACTTTTTAATAACGCATGTGCCAATAGCAAATAAAATTCTGTCCAGAAGTTAAAACTTTGATATCGCCATATTAACTCGCCATTACAGACCCTTCCCCTGCAAACGCTTTTGATTGGCTGATATCTTCGTCCTTCCAAGAAAAATTCCACGCATCGTCTACACACTAGGCGTACTGTTCCTGTCTTTTCATTCATTACAAAGCGTGTTTTACAATCTTGCTACATCATCATTATTGTCATCATCATCATTACCTTTCAGCCACCAAGTAGCGGAGGCCTTCAACAAACGTATACAAAGTCTCAGTCTTGTGCCATCATCGCAAGGTCTTTTCTTGTCTTCTTCATTCCCTCCCGCCTGGCTCAATTTCTCTTCTCCGTGTGTTCCTTGGTCTACCTCTACCTTTCTTTTCTGGGGATTGCAGAACCAGGACTCCCTGGTGATGCGACCAAGAGGTTTCCTCATTCTGTCTCTTATCCATCTCCAGCGTCTTCTTCTCAACTCTTGTTCCACTGACACTTGTCTAGTTCTTGTCATCTCTTGTTCCACTGTCACTTGTCTAGTTCTTGTCATCTCTTGTTCCACTGTCACTTGTCTAGTTCTTGTCATCTCTTGTTCCACTGTCACTTGTCTAGTTCTTGTCATCTCTTGTTCCACTGTCACTTGTCTAGTTCTTGTCATCTCTTGTTCCACTGTCACTTGTCTAGTTCTTGTCATCTCTTGTTCCACTGTCACTTGTCTAGTTCTTGTCATCTCTTGTTCCACTGTCACTTGTCTAGTTCTTGTCATCTCTTGTTCCACTGTCACTTGTCTAGTTCTTGTCATCTCTTGTTCCACTGTCACTTGTCTAGTTCTTGTCATCTCTTGTTCCACTGTCACTTGTCTAGTTCTTGCCATCTCTTGTTCCACTGTCACTTGTCTAGTTCTTGTCATCTCTTGTTCCACTGTCACTTGTCTAGTTCTTGTCATCTCTTGTTCCACTGTCACTTGTCTAGTTCTTGTCATCTCTTGTTCCACTGTCACTTGTCTAGTTCTTGCCATCTCTTGTTCCACTGTCACTTGTCTAGTTCTTGTCATCTCTTGTTCCACTGTCACTTGACTAGTTCTTGCCATCTCTTGTTCCACTGTCATTTGTCTGGTTCTTGTCATCTCTTGTTCCACTGACACTTGTCTAGTTCTTGCCATCTTTTATTCCACTGTCACTTGTCTGGTTCTTGTCATCTCTTGTTCCACTGACACTTGCCTGGTTCTTGTCATCTCTTGTTCCACTGACCCTTGCCTGGTTCTTGTCATCATTTCCACATTAATGGTCTTGTCATATCACTTCACACATTATAACACAAATCATCAATAAGTTAAAAGACAGAAAGAAAGAGACTGATGAAATGAATAAAAAATAAAATGGAAGACATTGAAAAAATGACAGAAGATAGGAATGGTTTGTGTGAATATGGTGAAGGCCTGTTTTTCTCAGGGAGCTAACGGGTAATGATGAAAGAATCTCAATCACCATATTCACAACAAAAGACATTACCAACATCAACCTGCATTCCTCCCGAATCCCCATGCCCCCGAGACACCGGAAATGAAGTCGAACTATTGATCCACGTGCGTTTAACTTGTAAAGACGATTACCGTAGTACGGCAAACGTAGCCAAGCATACATCACAGGGGAGAGAAAAATGGCAACTATTCAGGACTTGAAATGGTCTTAATCAATTGAATAATATTAACAGATTTTATTTTAAAGTGTTGTGTTATTTCCCTTTCAATCTAATTCCGACAGTCTATGATCTGGTATCTGAGATACCGTTCTTAAAAGGACGCCAAAACTAGGAAGTCCAGATGATATATGTTGTCTGCTTTTTGATCGGCTTAAGATTGTAGTTTAGTAAATCACTGTAATTGATCTTTCTGACGTGCCCCGACGTTCCCAGGGGTCTCTGAAGAGACAAAAAGGAGTAGAACTACTACACTCTCATGCGTGTCGTACAAGGTGACCAATATGAGGTTGCGCTTGGCTCTGGCAAACTCATCGTGTAAAACAAAAGGCCACATAAACTATTGCTGCAAAAGCGCGTGGATGCTTGGTGCAGTCTCCCTGTGCCCAGCTGCAGTTGTGGCTTTATGTTTAGTAGGGAGCATACAGGAAAATGATAATGTATCCACGATACATGACAGACTTGTTCATGTGTACCATATGTTCATATGCGACTTTTAAAAAAAAATGTAAGACTTCATTTTAGCCAGGGAGATAAAGTGAAGGACTATCATTTTTATTGTTGTGTTTTTTTGTTGCGATCTTTTTCTTGATGTACCATGCATTGGCACAGGTGAACAGGCCTCTTTACAACTTTCAGTATCCGGGGCTATTTCTCACATCAGATGTTAACTTAGTTCCAATTTCAGCGACGGCTTAACTGTCCGGTGTATTCTCGCTTTGTTGCCCTCTTTTTTCCTTCCATCTCTTCTATTGTCACAATACATTCCAGCATTTCTATTCTGATAACATACTCATACAAAGTGAACATCTGACTTTTAGCATGAGAAATTAGCGTCCTTTATGCACAGGCTAATCTCAGGGCAACCTCTGTACACTTTCTAGCTGACAAATGTATTCTTAATATTTTTATGTTAAACCACTGTCATGTGATTTGTAGAAATTTTCTTGCTTGTTTTGTTATTGTCTGTGACTGCTTCCATATGACAGAATATGCTCTACATAGAAATGAAGAATTATCTTTCTGGCTTCCATTGAGAAAGAGATGTTGTATGAAGTACTTACCATTTTATTGAAAACTTCCTTGGCCCGAGCCTTTCTACTCTTTATTTTATATACTGAAGCACATTAAAAACGCACCACCTGTATAATCTAGGAACAGAGTGTGAAATGTAAATATAAGTGTTTACAAGTTTACATATTTGGAATCTTTATTCATTGTCCTATGAATCCATGCTGGTCATTAATTTGTACATTGGATTGTTATGAAATTCATTGCATTCTATGCAGGCCAGGGAGAAAACCAAAAATGCAACCTATAAAAAAAGTCATTCACACTATCCTCAGTATCTGGTATGTCCACCGTGTGCTTGCAAACAAGCTTGGCAGCGGCTCCGCATGGAACGCACAAGTCTCTGAAGGAAATTCCGGGGAATCAAGTCCCATTCACGTGTAAGAGCAGCTTCGAGCTGTTGCAGATTAGCTGGAGAACCTTGCCTGTAGACTCTGCGTATAAGCTCGTCCCACAGGTGTTCTATAGGGGACATGTCTGGTGATAGGGCAGGCCAATTAATCGTCACAATGTTCTGCTGCTGTAGATATTGCTGCGTAATGCATGCGGTGTGCGCACGTGCGTTATCCTGCTGGAGAAGCTGCACGTCTGGATAATTTGTGAACGCAGGAGCAACCAATGCATCCAGAACCTCATCTCGATATGCCACAGCATTAACATTTCCACGGAAGACGTGAAGAGGCAAGCGATGGTGAAAACTGAATCCTCCCCAAATGTGAATACTGCCACCTCCAAATCGGTTGTGCTGACGAACACAGCAATCTGCAAAGCGCTCTCCACACCGTCGCCAAATCCGCATACGTCCATCAGCAAAGGATATGTTGAATCTGCTCTAGTCTGTGAATAGGACAGCATTCCACTGCAGTCTAGTCCATCTGACATGTTGCTCTGCCCATTGCAGGCGCTGTTGACGATGTCCGTGAGTCAAGTTTGGCCCAACATAAGGTCGTCTTGCAGTAAGGCCTGTATCTCTGAGTCGTCGTATAACTGTCATTCGAGAGACTTGCCCACGTCTACCTACTATTGTTCTTGCTGTTTGAATTGCCGGGAGAGAAGGATTCCTTAGGTGACTCAGCACAATATGACGATCTTGCGCAGGGGTAGTAACTCGTGGTTGGCCACTCCGAAGTCTATCCCGGGCACTGCCAGTGGTTCCGTAACGTTCATTGAAACGTACAATAGTTCTGTGGTGGCAATTCATCCTTCTGGCAATGGCCCGCGAGCTCATTCCGGTCTCCAACATACCAATGGCTCGTTGGCGGTCGTTTTCAGATAGTCGTGGCATTTCAAGCACATGTACTGGGTGTTTTGTCTCAACGGCCTTTTTATACCGAGTATACTGCTACAACGCGTACACATTTTCAGGGTCATAGCTGTGATAAAGTTGATAAAGTTGGATTTTTATTCCCGTTAATGATATCCACCAAAAGATAGATATAAGTGGATGGAAGCAGACATCATCATCATCATCAGTTGATAAGATCTCTATGGTGTTGTTTGCTCCACTGTAGTGTATGGAATGTCAACTTGACCTACGCAGTGGTGTGTAGACATGGATTGAGTGTATAATGTGCGAATGATGATAAAGGTTCGTGGTGTTGACAAAAAAATGTTCTTTTCTCACACTCATGTATGGCTGGAAGTCATCGACACCAACGACTGTGTACCTTTTCTAAAGTTTAATTGGACGTACACACTCGACAGCACAGATAGTGACAAATCACAGGTTGCCATAATACATCATAGTACAGTGGATAAATGGTCTTGCAATGTTACATGGGCACTCATGTAGAATAAGTGTATAATGGACTGTCAGTAGCCAAGCACTCAGTATCGCCCATACATATATCATCTGACTTCACTGACTGAGCACGTCAGCTTATAAACAATATTTCAGATGGCTTCTAAACCTAATCTCGTCTAGCGACGATTCTTCAACATAATGTTCAGCACATATTTTTCCATATAATAATATTGAACCGCTAGCAATGGGTTCTCATGTGTAGCAGTGATCTCTGGACTGATCAAGCGATAATACGGGCATCCCTTTTCTCTTCTTGAAAGTCACTACATGTTTTGGTTCCAAGATGGCTTCACTCGTGAGCTGTCACTCACGTTTGGATACAGATAATGAATCTGTCCTAAAGTTAGTCATTCATAAAACATTTCATTGCTCTGTAGATTTGATCATGAACAATTGACTGCAATCTACAGGATATAGTGCTGCTAGGAATCGAAGTCGTTTTCATCGAGTCAAATATATTCTCTTAGACATTCAAATCGTAACTATCGAAAATGGTGGCTTCGATCGAGAGTTCATAAGAGTATCTTTGATTACCTTGGTATAGGAAATATGAAACTGCCATTCCTTGGCAATACGACTAAACACTGGGGTAAAGCATACACGATAGGTTTAGACGACTATCACCTTCCCCACAAATACTGAGATCACTTTTTCCCCGGCGACAGGCCGACATGGAAAAACACAGTCCCTATCAGGACGAAGCCAAATCACACCACTCTCTAGCGACACATCCGCCGAATAGCCTTCGACCTCTCTAGAGACAACAGAACATATAGTTCGACTTAGATATGTAAAGATATACAGATATAAGACAGACTCGTCCTACTCAGACAAACAATACACATAAATTCAGGCCATAGATATTCTGAAGCAAGAACAATCTATTATTACCCAAACAACGAATAAATCGCAGTAAAATGGATTTATCCGCGGAGTTTGATCGAAAGAGCCGACACAACTTTCAAGGGAAGTAACACAATAATGACTTTCCCTTAAGCACTATTTTGCTTTCAAAATATTTGCGAAGATAACAAGAATACCAATGTATAATATTGTAAGATATCAAAGACTGCACGTAACAAGCTGTTGGGAATCGTGTTGCACGTGTAACTTTCATTGTTTTCATGTAGTCTGTACACAAACCCGTGGGTTGAATCATGCACTTTCCATTCCAGCGCCATTCGCTCTCTACCTCACGACAAACACGGGGAAAATGTATTCCCACACTTTTTTTTCCAGCTTCTCGGCATCAGTATATATAATAGTGGTGCGTTTTTAATGTGCTTCAGTATATATTGTTATTGTTAATCAGAATCGACCTCACTGCACTCCGGGAAAACCCATAGGTGCTCAGTCTCCCTCAGCAAATGTCAAAGAGTATGAATGCTGATTGTATCTGTAGCACGCTGGTTGTACATATGATGGATGCATCCTCTCTCACGTCCATCTCTGCTAGTCCCATGTTTGATGCCAAACTCCAACAGTCTCAGCCTTGTTGATTCATCCATTGCAGTATCATTATCCAGAAGGAGATCATTAATAGCTCTTAGTATCTCTCCCTTATCCATGTACAGTGTCCCCACTATGGGTGCTCTCGAGGCCAGTCTGTCAGCTCTCTCATTGCCACGTACCCCTGCATGACCAGTACAGTAGATGCACACCATTTCTTCAAGACTTGAGGATTCTATTGATGTTTTCCATTCCTGCCGCAGCCATCCGTTCTGAATTTTCCGAAGCATGGCTTGAGAGTCTAACAATATAACTGCCCTGGTTGATGGAGTTTCAGACAGCCACCTCAGTGCTGCAGTAACGGCCTCTGCCTCCATTCTCATGCTGGAGGTTGTTGTCATGTAGGCTCCACTTTGTATAGCGACGACCCTGCCCTTTATTATAGCAGAGCAGCCCCATCCTGATTTCTCACCACGCACTACAGAACTGTCAGTGTACACAATGGCGTTATCATCCACAGCATGATCACTTATCAGCTGATTAACTTAAGGCCCAAGATGCCTTATACTTGGATGAAAAATTCAATCCTGTGTCCATGGCTTCAAGGCACACTGCTTATTGCAGATTGCAACTTTTTTTTTATAAATCTAAGTGATCTTGACCTAGTTTTGAACTGTCCCATATATGACCCAATGGGCTTTGGTTTATATTTATTAGCACATGACAACAGGTATCCTTAAGAAAATGGCAAAGACACAAATAATAACTACAACTATTTAAATATTCTGTTACAAGAGAAACATAAACCCAGACCTCGTGGTCTTTTATATTTGGACATGCGCCCTAATATAACCGACTAGGTTGAACGGGACGCGCCTCGCCACAACGAGGCAAAAGTTTTACTTAAAAAAAAAAACATTCAAACTCCATTTTTATGGTACACTAATTAATAATAAACATACATTTGCTTACAAATACATGTAGCAAAATTTGAGTAAGTGAATAAAAGAAACACATGTATAACTTTCTACTTCACCATGTAATAGTAAAGTTAAATGTGGAACAGTCTGTTGCAGTTCCTTTGCTCCATGAAACACAATGGAATATTGAATTTTTCACAAAAAGTGTTTGTTTTCTGGCTGCATATTTTGCATCGCTGGCGACAATTTACAGATCTTTTCACTTGCAAATGCATAAATCCATCTTTTTGGACCTCAGGTTCTGGCATAATAACTTTCTTGTTTCTTTTTACTGAATATGATGATGCCAGCTGTGCATCTGAAGGCCTCCCTCTTTTTCTTGGTGAAAGGTATCATTATTTCATCCACAGATTGGTTGGCATCAGGGACAACTTTCAAACAGTTTGATCTTAACTTCTGCAGCCATGGCCTTATTTTCCATAACTTGTCTTTCTGATCACTTTCTGTGACACTTAAGTTGTCTGTAAAATGCAATGATTGGAGTGCTAGAAATGTGTTTCGGCTCATCACACCAGCAATAGGATCATACCGTGTCTCTTCTTCCAAGTAGCATCTGTTACCAGGCATCTTTACTAGCCCCATTCTAAAATGCATTCCAATTAACTGTTCTATCTGTTTCTTGTTGGTATTTATGGACTTCCCATTTTTCTATGTGCTGTATAAATTTGAATTGTCCACTAAAAGTTCTAACATGTCATCAGTGAGAAACTGCTTGAAGTAACAAGCTCAAAATCATCTGAAAGTTCATAAGTAGGCCCTTTAAACTGAGAATTAGGTCGTTCAAATGATTTCTTTCTCCACCTGTATGTATGTGACTGGCCAGCAGTAATCCCATCTTTAGATGTCGAAGAGGATGATGTTACAAGGGTTGAAGTAGCGGTTGAGTATGTCACATTATCACCATTCAACATCTGTCGTGTGAAATTCTAATCCACATATATAAATTAAAAAGTAAATGTAAAGCCTAACAAATAAATTTAATAAAAGGAAAGAAGAATGGTAAAGAACAGTGCTGTCACAATGACTGTACTCGAAATCCCCCTTGTTTTCTACTTCGTCTGCAAATTGTAACGTTTCACGTTGATAGTAAAAGCCTACTGCTTCAATACCCGCTTTCTACGATAAAACGTGTACTGCCTTTCTAAGAAAAACCTTGAGATACGCAAGCTGACCTATATTTAATATTCCATTCATGTCATTTTATACACTAAGTTACCATAAACAAAAGACAGATGGACTAAGGATAGAAAGAAAGGGAGGGGCTGAAAGCCGGAACGCAGGCAATACTACCACAGTCTCGCGATACACAATTACTACCATCACGCGTGTAAGGCCACAAGCACTAGCTTTTTTTTCAAATCGACAGTGATAAAAAACACTACCCATACGAGTTAGGTTTTAAAAACCTGAAAAACGCTTATTAGGAAACATGACATTATACTGGTTTACGTTTGAAAACATTACAGTACCCAGACACCACATCGTATTCGAAGTGAACAGGAGGTAGAAGTAAATGCATATTTTGAACGCAGCCCCTTAGCCCCATTAAATTTATATATTTGGGTTCCTTGGGACTTGCTGACAAAGAATATGTTAAACGTTACGCAAATAGTCTAGGAATTAACAAATTATAGCCAAAAGAAATAGTGAGGGATGTCAGACAACATCAAAATCAGAATCGCTCAGTGGCAGATTTTCACACCACCATTGTACGGGAAATAGGCTGACATGTTACCTCCTATTTGATTGGCGGAAAGTAAATGTAAGGCTAAACACGATTAGTCGGACTATAAATATTGATTCTTTGTTGTTAGGGAAACGTGAATAGGAGTACTTTTTTTCAAACGCTTGTGTAAACATGGCACGATTGGTTAGACCCGCCAATATAGTCAATCAGAGGCGTCAGGTCAGCACCACATTTTCAAATAAACTTACTAAAGAACCAGTGCGTTGAGCGCCAGTGCATATTTTTCTAAATAAAAGCCTGGGACATCGGCAGATCGAAATTGTGCTATATTCATTGCCAGTCAACGTAACTGTGTATTATTCCACGAATTGTGGTAAGCTTGAAATATTTGATATCTTTTTAATGAAAATTGAATGTAAATTGATAATTTATGTCTGTATATATGTGTGGTTCAGTAGCGAACATGAGGTAAAGCCTATATAGTGCTCCAACCTGAACAGAAGGTGTCGGAGGAAAGTAAAACTACATGGAATTGCCAAACAGTACACTGACACCTATCTTATTGACTAGAAAGAAATAATGCTGGAATTGCAGAGGCGTAGTAACCATTAGGGAGGAGTATACTGGTGAAAATTGTTTCAGATGAAGATAGCAGTTGGCCTACCGCTCTGAACTCAGTGTTTGTTATGTATTGTGTTCAGTCTGGAAATTTATTATAAATTAGTTCTGAAATAGGAGGTACAACCTTCTTGTTTCAGGGACCGTGGTCCTCAAGTTATTGAGCAGCACCTGGTCTGAGCTTTGCTGAACCTAGAGGCTGACAGCATACTCCTGGGTCCAGATAGTGACCAGTGAGGTGTCTCCAGAACACAGGGAGGCTATCGAGCAGAGGAGTCTTTTCCTGCCGCCATCACGAAAGATAAGCGTCTGTGGCCAGAGGAGCTCAACATTATGCCCCCCCCCCCCTCAAAAACTGACTTTATAATAAAACAGAGGGAAAATACAGTGTTTAAATTGATAGGAACTGTGAACTTTTCCCCATACTATTTCCAAGATAAACAAACACTTGAAGTCATGATGACAAATAACAACATAGCTTGAAAAAAACAAAACCAGTATTACCTCATATTACTACTACACAACTGACACACATAGGATAATATTAATAAAATATGTCACTACAAGGTTCATATTGATAAATTCTGTACATATAAATTGTAATTACAATTGATTGTGATTCCTGGTTCACTTTATAGTTGAATCAGGATATAGATTAGTGAAAGTAATTAATACATATATATTTGAAAATTTACCAGTGACTCATTTAAGATAGTCTTATAGAGTGTTAAATGTGTGTGAGTGTCACAGTGTTGTACAGTGTTGTGGAATAAATTAAATTGTTTATCTGTCTGTTGTTGTTGTGACTTATACTTCATCATATACATACCCTAGACATTTACGTAGTCAGCACAATATTCCAGAATAATTCTGACTGAGGTATAATGTGGTAGCAAGTAAGGTTATCTGTAAAACACTACACCTATTAGATACAGATACCTTCACAGCTGATCTCAGTCAGTACACTAAGTCCCCTATAAATATTTATAACATCCCACTTTACTGTCGTGGAATATTCTAATCCACATATATAAATTATTAGGTAAATATGAAGCCTAACAAATAAAATTAATAAAGAAAAGAGCAATGGTAAAATAACAGTGCTGCCACAAAGAAGGTACTCGAAATCCCCCTTGTTTTCTGCTTCGTCTGCAAATTGTAACGCTTTCACGTTGATAGTAAAAGCTTACTGTATTATTACCCACTTTCTTCAATGAAACGTGTGCTGTATTTCTTGGAAAAACATTGAGAGGCACCCTGCGTAATGACCTAAATTAATCCTAACATTAATTATACTGCGTTACCAAAACGAACGAACAGATGGACTCAAATTTAA